>CAUYSK010018571.1:0-20466 GCA_963575035.1 Avahi laniger
GTAATCCTAGCTCTCTGGGAGGCCGAGGCGGGCGGATTGTTTGAGCTCAGGAGTTCGAGACCAGCCTGAGCAAGAGCGAGACCCCGTCTCTACTAAAAATAGAAAGAAATTAATTGGACAACTAAAAATATATAGAAAAAATTAGACGGGCATGGTGGCGCATGCCTGTAGTCCCAGCTACTCAGGAGGCTGAGGCAGGAGGATCGCTTGAGCCCAGGAGTTTGAGGTTGCTGTGAGCTAGGCTGACGCCACGGCACTCACTCTAGCCAGGGCAACAGAGTGAGACTCCGTCTCAAAAAAAAAAAAAAAAAGAATGAAATCCAGCAGTAGAGACTAAGCATGGGGTAGCCATAGAGAGAGACTCGTGGACTCCCGCACAGGGAGGGGAAGTCAGCTCCCTAGGCTGGTGTCACCCAGTGTCTGGCAACCGCTTGGATCTACATGGCCTGAGGAGTGACCCTCTGCCACCCTGCTTCGGTAGAGCTGCCGTCAGCCCAACGATGTTATGCTCCAGTGACTCACTGAAAAGCCTGTAGAAGCAAAGGAAGAAAAAGCCTCCAATCCGCTGTTAAGGGTGAAGACAGCTATACTCACCACAAGTCACTCAGGGATGGAATAATCTCCTGGCTGGCTCACCACGAAGATGTCACCAGTGTAAATGTTCTTGCTAATGTCACAGAAAGGAGTTTCAGGATGTGCATACAACTGAGCAAAAGTGGCAAGTTTATCCAGTGAAAATGTACAGACTTAGGAAAGGCTTGTGCAGAAGCAAAAATACTCTCTTAAGAAAGGGAGCGAGCAGGCATGAAAGGAGCAACTGCCCTGAACCCTGAGAGGTTGCTTTTTTTTTCTTTTGTTGAGACAGTGTCTAGCTCTGTCACCTGGATTAGAGTGCAGTAGGGTCATCATAGCTCATTGTAACTTCATACTGCCGGGCTCTAGCAATCCTCCTGCCTCAGCCTTCCAAGTAGCTGAAACTACAAGTGTGTGCCACCATGCCAGCTAATTTTTCTATTTTTTGTAGAGACGGGGGTCTCTTGTTTAGTTTGGTCTTGAACTCCTACGCTCAAGCGATCCTCGCACTTCGGTCTCCCAAAGCGTTAGGATTATAAGCGTGAGCCACTGCGCCTGGCCGTGGTTGCTGTTTTCATTTGTTGAAATTGAAGAAGGCTGGGCGCATTCTGTTCTTACTCATATATATAATAGGGGCAAGGTCACTTTGTACCTGTGCAACGCTGGGAAGTTAATGGTTCATCTAATCAGGATGGTTTGTTCAAGAGCTATTTAAGCCAGTTGACTAACTGTTCCCTCCTCCCTTGCTTATACCTAACTGACTACCTACTTTAACACTGTGGAGTTGTCACCCTTGCAACTAAAGGGGAAGGGACGTGGGAAACAGTTGGGAGGCTTATTCTCTGGGGAGGGAGGTATGGTTGGTGGAAACCATGAGTTAGTTTGCGTCCTTGTAGGTCTGTTTGCATGAAGCAGATAGCTTCAGTGGCTAGAAGCATGTACCTTGCAATTCCAAGTTCAGTGAAAAAGGCTGAAATGCTCTTTTAAAATGTGTCTCCTGCTCAACAGATTGTTTTAACCAGAGTCTCAAGATCGCAGAGAAGAGAAAAGAACAATCTGAGAACTGGTAATACTGTTTGTGCATGCATTCATTTGGAAAGGCAGTATAGGATGGTGTTTTGAACAAGGACTATAATAGACAAAGCAGGACTTGGATCTCAGCATCCCTTTGTACTTATTTACACTTACTTACATCTTTTCTTCGTCTTAAGTGTGTGTAAGTGTGATTTTTTTCCTGTTTTGTCCCAAATTCACAAGCTTTCATAATTTTAACTTTTTGTATTGGATTAGCTATTTCTCAAGGCCATAAAATGTCAGTTGTGGGCAGATGGACATATAGAGACCAGTTCTTTCTTCTTCTGGGCTGAGTCTTATGATTTCTTAAGCCAAAAGTGGCTTAGAGCTCAAACCAAAGCTAGGTGACTGGCTAAGCAAATATTCATCCAGTTCTTATAGTGCAGGGAGCAGCTCTAAGCTTTGCCCTTGTCATACAATCACTTTGTTGTTTTTTTTTTTTTTTTTGAGACAGAGTCTTGCTCTGTTGCCCAGGCTCGAGTGCAGTGGCCTCATCATAGCTCACTGCAACCTCAAACTCCTGGGCTCAAGCGATCCTCCTGCCTCAGCCTCCTGTGTAGCTGGGACTATTGGCATGCACTACCACGCCTGGCTAGCAATCACTTTTTTCTTTGAAAAAAAACAGAACATTTTTGTGTTTGTCCCTCCAACTTTCCTTAAATCTAAAAAAGGACAACAGAGGAAGAACCAAAGCAAACTTCAGCCTTGGAATCTGAAGACACAGGGAGTTGCAGGAACCCTAGCGTGAGACAGGAGAATGAAGAATTGATGAGCTTTTCTTTGTCTGCAGGAAAATGCTGTCCAGTGGGGTGTGTACATCAACTGTCCAGCTTCCTGGGAAGGTAGCTGTGGTCACTGGAGCCAACACTGGCATTGGGAAGGAGACAGCAAAAGAGCTGGCCCAAAGAGGCAAGTTCACCTGTTTTTAATTCCTTCCTGCTGCTGCTGTTTTACCCCTAACAGTGGTAATCATTCTCATCTTTTCTTCCAGTCTTGGAATTCAAGAACACCCAAGTATTCCATTGATTTGCTGGTTTGAACCTAGTACTATGCTCTACATATAATGGGCACTTACGTATTAGTGATTTATTTTCCTTTCTCTATTTGCTATTGAGATAGATACCTTTGTTGTAAAAATTCCTATTTTTTAAGAAATGTTGAAAATAACATTCAACATCAGTATTAGGTCTGTAATGCCCACTCAAAAACAGAGCTGATAGTTTCTTTCTCATTGGCTGACAGGAGCCCGTGTATATTTAGCTTGCCGGGATGTGCAAAAGGGAGAATTGGTGGCCAGAGAGATCCAGACCATGACAGGGAACGAGCAGGTGTTGGTGCGAAAACTGGACCTGTCTGATACTAAATCTATTCGAGCCTTTGCCAAGGACTTCTTAGCAGGTAAGTGTAGAACCAAAGAGAATGTTGTAGGTCTTGTGATCAACATCGCAGAACTTAGCTAAAAGGAAAAAGATCCTTCTCCCTGTAATACATAGAAATGGTAGATAAAATATAGCAAAAAACTTTTGGTATGTAGCTGAAATCATTATGATCATTGGGACATGATTTATGTCAAAAGGACATCCTCAAGAAGCAGAAACAAAAAGGGAATTCAGGAAATCAAAGCAGTGAGTAAAAGCTGAAACAAAAAATCTCATGGAAGTATCAGAACTCAATATGGGCTTTTTAGGATCTGGGGTCTAAATACCCATACAGGGATTGGAGACAAGGCCTCAGGCCCTTGAGAGCTGGAGCTATATCTGGGGCTTTACATAAGGTTGAGATTCACAAAGGGCTGTCAGCCAAAATTAAAGCTATTGAGACAGAAATAATTTAATAAAGGTTTACTGAAAGCCAAACTTGAGGATTGACCCGAGAAGACATACCAACAAAGTTGGGCATGTTCCAAAGTCTGTAACAAGTTAGAAAGCTTTTATAAGAAAGTTTAGGAGAAGGGAGGGAACTGCTCATATCAGGGTGGTCTTTTTTTGTGGGAGGGTACTACAGAGATGACAGTCATTGGCTACAGATGACAACATACAGGCCAAAATGTTTTACACTCCAGACAATCATGATTGTCATGTAAAACGTCATGATTCAGAAACAAATCAGCAAAACTTCAGAAACAAATCAATGGCCTTTTCAACGTCAGTAGGTTACATATTAGTACATTAACAGTTTGAGGAACTCATGATAAGATTTGAGGGTATCAGAATAAGATTGTTTACTCAGGGGCAGGATATAAGCTGTAAATCTTAAGACCTTTCCCAGGCAGTAATTTGGAAGTGTGCCAAATGTGACCTGTAGGTTATCACGGCTGTCGGGTCCATGGTATAGGGGCTAATGAAAACCCTGGCCACCAGATCAGGGACATGACAAGCTTACCATCTCAGGACATGGATACATAGTCATCTGCAAAAAATTAGAACCTTGAGCTGGCATCATCTGTGAGGTCTGAATTCATACCACCAAATGGTGTGAGGATCTTTTTTCAGGGAAGGGGATATAATAATCTTGAGCTGAGAAATTAACATAAAAACTTACAGTATCTCATCAACAGCAAATCCAAGAATACTCTGTAGACATACTCCCTCATAACCCAGGGATTGAGGCCTCCAGAGAAAACATCTTCCACTGATATGAACTTACAGTCATAAGTTACAAACCACACCAGGCAATGAACCATGACAGAGAGTTGGATGATGTAACAAAGAAGTGAAACTAGTATTTCTTTGGGGACCTGAATCCCAGTGGCAGGGGTGCAATATAGAACATCCTTTTCCCTTTGCTTTGGAATCTTTCCATTCAGCTTGGGAAGTCTTTCTATTGGGAGAGGTAGATAGAACACTTCCCAAAAGCAGTAAGTAGCTCCTGAACTAGAAAGATTGAAAAGGTCATTTGGTAGTGCAAAATGGAATTTTGCCCTGTAGTAAAAGTATGTAGCATTCAACTAAAGTCTAACCATGAAAAACAATAACAAAATAAGTATGAAGGGAAAATGGAGGAAGATTGAAGTCTTGCATTCTTATTTTCAAAGCCTGGGTGTGAGGCAGATTTCTAAGATGTAACAGCTGTGGCTGGCTACTTCCACACTCTGTCTTGTCTTCCCTACAGAGGAAAAGCACCTCCACATTTTGATCAACAATGCAGGAGTGATGATGTGTCCCTATTCTAAGACAGTAGATGGCTTTGAAATGCACATGGGAGTCAACCATTTGGGTAAGAAATCTGGCTGTATCACAAAGCTAGAGGGGACCAAAATTCTCCTTAGAAAACTTAGGGGTCAGATTGAGCCACCTTTGTGGTATTATTGGACCGCAGGGCCATAATAGACCAGGTGTGAATAATAAATAGTTTGATCTTGCCTGAAAGCCCTGGAAGGGGCTATGTTGCCTTCTTAGTAGTGATACTCATGGCCAGCGTCAGGTAGAGACCACCTACTCTTAAAGAGTGCTTTTAACCAAAGTTGGGATGAGATTGGACTCTATATTCACATAGGCCAGACCTACCTTGTGTTATAAGGATGTCTCATGTCTTTGACTGTTCCTATTTCTCTAAACCCTCATTGAACTTGTTCTCTAGTTGAAAAGAAAAAGTTGAGGCAAAAGACCTTATTCCTGAGTTCTCTGTCTCCCATAGATGAGCCATGCTCACCACTACTCCTCTTACCCCAACATTGGTCCTGAGCTCTGTTAATTCTGGTTTTTTCAATAGGTCACTTCCTCCTGACCCATCTGCTGCTGGAGAAACTAAAGGAATCAGCCCCATCAAGAATAGTAAATGTGTCTTCCTTAGCACATCACCTGGGAAGGATCCACTTTCACAACCTGCAGGGTGAGAAATTCTACAACGCAAGTCTGGCCTACTGCCACAGCAAGCTAGCCAACATTCTCTTCACCAAGGAACTGGCCCGGAGGCTAAAAGGTAGGCTTGGAAGAAATGAACATGGAAACAAGAGTCAGTGGGAGGTAACTAAAAGCCACAGGTGTGGAAACTGTTTTCCAGAAGGTACCTGGACAGTACCTGCTTCCATAACTGTAACTGGGTACAGTTAAAGTAAGCAGCCTATAACTGAATATTGGAGGTGGCTAGCTGGGGACAGGGAGATTCTGACTTTGAGTCTGAAGGATTGGCTTTACACTAGCTGTGTGACCTGCAGTAAGTTACTTAACCTTTTAAGACTGACTTCTTCATATGTAAAAATGGGACTACTTCACAGTTATTGTCATAAATAATTCAGGCTTCATGAGCAAGTCAAGATTTTTTACTCATAGTAAGACTGAGTAGGAGGGAGGGACCTGAACTGACACTAGATACAGCCATTAGAATAAAACAGGTACTAGGAATATGGAGAGGCAGGTGTCTCCCTAATAGCAAAGGGTCAGAGAAGAGGGAAATGTGTGCCTGAGAAGGGGGGCATCTCCAGTCACAGGTAGACAGAGGCCCTCTGCATTCTCTACTCCGCATTTCCAATAAAGAAAAGCAAAATCTAGGGTGAGCAATGCTTAGGAAGTAAGACAGGCAGAATTCAGGCCCAAGGGATCAGGCACAGGGGCCCCGTAGATAGAATAGGATCATCATACCACATGGGCAGCTGTGAGATGGGAAGGAGGTTGGTGGTCAGCTCAGTGCATATGCCCTGTGTGTACCCAGGGTATGATGTCTTTTATCAGCTTGGGGTAGATAAGGGTAAGTGGATGATTAAAACTATCCAAGGAGTTGGTCAGGGAGCTAGGGTGGCCTGTGGGTGGAGAGATGGGTCCAGTGGTGAGAACTGGGTAAAAGGAGAGTACATGTGAGTGAGGTAACCCTGGTAGTTGTGAGGATTGGGTGGAAAGTAGCTATGGTGCAAGAACCCTGGTGTGACAGAAGGTTCATCCATTGAGCCATTTGGCAGCCATGGATTCAGTGCCCATGCTCTTCCATGCACTGGGTTAGGGGATTGGGGATGGTGGTGACCAAGACAGGCACTATTTCTTCCTTGATTTGGTTTATATCTAACGGGGGAGACAGACAATTAGCAGGTGTTTATACAGACTGTCACATGTAAAAGCAGTCTAGTAATACATGAATAATTCTCATTGCAAAAAGTTCAAATAATATGGAAGTATATAGAATTAAAGGTGAAAAACCCTCTTCATTTAGTTCCCTTCCCTCAACCCCACTTTTCTCCCTTCCAGTGACCACTGTCAGTAGTTTATTGTGCCCTTTTCTAGTAATTTTCCTATGTATTCACATATATGTGTGTGTGTGTATATATACATATATTTGTATATATATCTCATACACAAGGAACTGAAATTCTAACATAGTATCTTGGAGATCTTTGCATGTAGTACATACATTCATTTTGCTGGTTGCACTGTATTTCATAGTATAGATGTGCCTTAGTTTATCCATTTCCTTAACAACATCTAGATTCTTTCCTTTTTGTTGTTGCTGTTTAATTATAATTGTAATAAATGTTATTATATAAAGGAGAAGTGCAAGGATTTATAATGGCTTTTTGAGGGTATTGGTGGGGCAGACCTTATTCACTCTGAAGGTTCAGGAAAGACTTCTTTGAGAAAATGAGTTGCAAGCTGAGCCCTAAAGGATGATTAGAAATTAAATGGGCCTTCCACAGACCCATTTGGTAAAAATTTAAAAAAAAGAAAAAAGAAATTAAATGGGCCAGGCTCAGTGGCTCATGCCTGTAATCCTAGCATTTTTGGAGGCTGAAGCGGGAGGATTGCTTGAGGCCAGGAGGTCAAGCCAGCCTGAGCCAGAGTGAGATCCTGTCGGGAGGCTGAGGAACATTCCAGGTAGAAGGGAGAGAATGTATGAAGGTCTAGATTTGGTTTAAGAAACAGAAGGCTACCACAGTTAGATTAAAGCAGTTAGTAGAAAGCAGGAGGAATAGAGATTGAGCTGAGAATGGTGAGGTAGGTAGAGACCAAATCCTTAGAGGCCACTGTAAGGGTTTTAGTGTTTAGAAGCAATGGGAAATCTTTAAAATTAAAGCCTTTTTAAAATGCGGACAGGAGTAGATGCAGCAGGCGATTTCAGGAGTTGAGGCAAGAAGTGAGGGTAGCTTGGACTGGGCTGGTGGAGATGGAGGGCAGTAGACATGCACACCTGAGAGATATTTAGGATATGAAAACCACAGAGCTTGTATTGACTGAACGTACATGGTGAGGTGGGGAATGGTCCAGAACTGGTCCCATGTGCCTGATGGGCACGTAGGGAACACTGCAAGAACCAGGTTTGCTTAAAACTAGAAGTCAGTTTTGGACAGCTGAGTTTTCATTACCATGGGACATCTAGGGGAGACGTCAGGTAGGCAATGGGTAGCCCACAGTCCTTTTTCTATAGTTGTAAAATCCACGAAAGCCTAAAAATTGTGACTTTTTTGCAAGCTTGACACCAAAACTCATTTGACAGCAAAACCTCACCTATACTGGTGGGATTAGATAATAAAATAGTATATGTGTATGTTTCATATTACCTTTCTAAAATCAGAAAAAAGATTGAAACATGTCTGGCCCCAAGGTTTCCAGCAAAGGTTGGGCACAGTGGCTAACACCTGTAATCCTAACACTTTAAGAGGCCGAGACGGGAGGATCACTTGCAGTCAGGAGTTTGAGACCAGCCTGAGCAACATAGCAAGACCCCGTCTGTACAAAAAATAGAAAAATTAGCCAGGTGTGGCAGTGCGCACCTGTAGTCCCAGCTACTCAGGAAGCTGAGGCAGGAGGATCACTTGAGCCCAGGAGTTTGAGGTTTCAGTGACCTATGATCATACCACTGTCCTCATGCCTGAGCAACAAAGTGAGACCCTATTTAAACAACAAAAAAAAAAGATTGGAAACCTGAAGTAGCAAGTACAAAAGTGTCATTGAGTAATTACCAGGCACCAGGCACTGTTCTAAGCTCTTTAACTTACATGAACTCATTTAATCGTCAGAACAACCCTGTGAGATATAGATATTATGATTATTCCTGAGTTTTTTTTTTTTTTTTATAGAGAACTCCTGCCTCAGCCTCCCGAGTAGCTGGGATTACAGGCATGAACATTGGCGTGTGGCAGCCCTGTTACAGAGATGAGAAAATGAGTCACAAAAAGGAGCTTGCCTAAGGTTACACAGCTAGTGAGTGGAGCCGGGATTTGATACTGGGCCGTCTGTCTGCAAAGTCCGTGCCCTTAACCACCCTCTATGCTGGCTCCCGTAGTCAGTCTAGAGGTCGGAGGAGCAGTTTGGGCTGTAGATAAAAATGTGAGCACCGTAAAATCATAGGGAGTTCAGTGAGCCATGAGAACTCCAGCATTTAATGTTTGGGTAGAAGATTATGAACTGGCCCTGGAAACTGAGATACAACAGCCAGGAAGGTTAGGAAAACCAGAGGAGAAGCGGGGTCATGGAAGCCAATGAGAAAGAGGAATTCAAGAAGGGGGTGGTCAACAGTGTGCAGTGCTGCCGAGAGGCTGAGTCCTGGCTCTGATGCTTCGTAGCAGTTAATAACTTCTCTGAGCCTTAACTTGTTAATCTGTGAAATGGAAGTATAAACTACTGTGAACAGTGCTTGTGATGTCACCGAGGGAAGGGAGTCCATAGGTGAAGGTCGCATGTTTATTCACATCTTTTATTGTCATTGGCTGTTGAAAATCAAGTCCTGTCTTCCCCTCGCCATGGCACCCTTCCCACCAGGCTCTGGCGTTACGGCGTATTCTGTACACCCCGGCACGGTCCAATCTGAATTGGTTCGGCACTCATCTTTCATGAGATGGATGTGGCGGCTTTTCTCCTTCTTCATCAAGACCCCTCAGCAGGGAGCCCAGACCAGCCTGTACTGTGCCATAACGGAAGGTCTTGAGATTCTAAGTGGGAAACATTTCAGGTATGAATTTTCTGGTTTTGGAGATGAGATTTTATTGCCCAAAGGAAATGATTTGGATTTGTCTGGTATACCATACCCTTTTTATTTTTTTATTTTTTTATTTTTTGTTTTGTGTTTTTGAGACAGGGTCTCGCTCTGTTGCCCGGGCTAGAATGCAGTGGTGTCATCATAGCTCACTGTAACCTCAAACTCCTGCCTCAGTGGGATTACAGGTGTGCACCACCACACCTGGCTAATTGTCTATTTTTAGTAGAGACGGGGATCTCACTCTTGCTCAGGCTGGTCTCCAACTCCTGGCCTCAAGCAATCCTCCCACCTTGGCCTCCTAAACTGCTAGGATCACAGGCGTGAGCAACTGCTTGACCCCTGTTATACAGTCTTGACTCTTTTACTCACTGTGTTCCCAGCACCTAGCACTGTTTTGGCACAGAGTATGTGTTGAATGAATGAAACTTTCCCTAACTTCTAGAGGAAGGGATCTCTCTATTTAGAATCTCTGTAAGGTACTTATGGTCTGTGTCATTCATGTTGCATGTTGTTGAGTTGCAAGAGCTCTTCATGGTCTAGATACAAGTTCCTTATCAGATGTATGATTTGAAAACATTTTCTCATTCTGTGGGCTTTCTTTTCACTTTCTTAATGGTGTCCTTCGAGGTATGAAAGTTTTTAATTTTGATGAAAGTCCAATTTATCTATTTTTTCTTTTGTCACTTGTGCTTTTGGTGTCATATCTAAGAAACCATTGCATTACCTAAAGTTACAAAGATTTATTACCATTTTCAGTTAACTATAACAGAATACCACAGACTGGGTAATTTATAAAAAAGTAAATTATTTAGCTTATGGTTCTGAAGGCTGGGAAGTCCAGGAGCATGGCACTGGCATCTGGTTGGGATCTTCTTGGTATGTGATAATCTGGCAGAGAGCATCACATGGTGAGAGAGCAAGTGATAACAAAGCCAATCCTATGATAGTGAGAGTAATCCATTCATGAGGGCAGAGGGGTTAAGTTTCCAACACATGAACTTTTGAGGGACACATTTAAAATCATAGCAACCACTATATTTTCTTCTTCTAACAGTTTTATAATTTTAGCATTACATTTAGATCTGTGATCTATTCTGAGCTAATTTTTGTATATGGTAAGAGATAAGGGTCCACCTTTATTCTTTCGTGTGGGAATATCCAGTTGTCTCAGCACCATTTGTTGAAAAGACTGTTTTTTCCCCATTGGATTGTCTTGGTAGCTGTATTAGTCTGCTTGGGCTGCCTAAACAAAATACCACAGACTGGCTGGCTTAAACAACCTAAATTTATTTTCTCAAAGTTCTGGAGACTGGAAGTCCAAGGTCAAGGTGCTAGCTGAGTTGGTTTCTCTCTTCCTGGCTTGCAAATGGATGCCTTCTCCCTGTGTTTTCACATGGCCTTTCCACTGTGCATACACATTCCTGGTGTCTCTCCCTCTTCTTATAAGGACACCAGTGCTATTGGATTAGGGCCTACTGTTATGACCTCATAAGACGACTCTACAAAAAATAGAAAACTTATCTGGGTGTGGTGGCGCATCCCTGTAGTCTCAGCTACTTGGGAGGCTGAGACAGGAGGATTGCTTGAGCCCTGGAGTTTGAATTGTAGTGAGCTATGATGATGCCACAGCACTATAGCTGGGGTGACAGAGTGAGACTATATCTCAAAAAAACAAAACAAAACACAAAAAACCTTCATTTAATACCTGCTGTATAATAGAGGCAGATAATATAAAAATGAGTAAGCAAATTGTCCTTGAGAAAATTTCTGGATGATGCAGTTGGGACATCCCTTCTGCATTTAATGGAATTATGGTACTTGGAATTACAGCAATGAAGAAAAGGTATATGAAACATCTTGCTGTGATTTGAATGCATATCCCTCAAAGTTCGTGTGTTATAAACTTAAACACCAATACAACAGTGTTGAAAGACGGGACCTTTACAAGATGATTCGATCATGAGGGAAGCCCTCATGAATGGATTAATGCCATTATCTGGGGACTGGGTTCATTACTGCAGGAGTAGGTTCCTTTTAAAAGGATGAGTTTTGGATCTCCTTCCCTCTCTCTTGCCCATGTGATGCCTTCCACCATGTTATGATACAGCAAGAAGGCCCTCGCCAGATGCTGGCCCCGCCATCTTGCACTTCACATCCTCCATGATCATGAGCCAATAAGCTTCTCCAACTACCAGCCTCAAGTGATCCTCCTGCCTCAGCCTCCCAAGTTGCTGGGATTACAGGAGTGAGTCACCATACTCAACTAAATTTCTGTTCATTATATTATAATTACTCAGTCTGGGATATTCTGTTACAGCAGAACAAAATGAACGAAGACATACCTGGTACCTTGTTACTTTTTTTTTTTTTGCTATCACCTTCTTCTCTTGTTTTTGAAACTGGCTTTACTTGTCATGTGAATTTACAAACAGTTATAACTGCAGGTAGTCCAGACATAAGTATTTTCTTACCATTCCAAACATCTATCTGTGACCAGTGTAAATAGCAAGATCTCACCTATATGACACTGTCCAAGGCCCTATAGAATAGACTTTCCAGACTTAATTGAAGAAGATGGATATACATAGATGTCAGGCAAGCACTGATATGAGAGTTACATTATATACATAGAAAGGGGAATAAAAGACCAGACGGTGTGCATTATAAATCAAACAAAGCATTCTGATCAGAGGTGGTCTAGTGAGGATATCTAAATGGCAATTAAATTTTCTCTGGTATAGATACTGGAAAATGAAGAGATAGGACAAACACTGGCCTGGTGAAGCTTCAAGAGCACATGCAGTCCCTGGGTTGTTTTTCTATCATATCCCTTATGCCAGGCAGAGAAGCAGACTCCATTCTTAACACTATGCTTCAAGCCTCTCTCTTTCCCTTCCAGTGACTGCCATCTGGCATGGGTCTCTGCCCAGGCTCGTAATGAGACGATAGCAAGGCGGCTGTGGGACGTCAGCTGTGACCTGCTGGGCCTCCCAGTGGATTGACAGGCAGTGGCAGTTGGGCCCCAAAGAAGACAGCAGCGTACTATGCAGTAATTCCTGGCAAAGCGATTCTCCTTCAAGGTGGCCAAAACCTTAACCACAAAGAAAACAAAAGCTTCCAGTCTTGCCTGCTTGGTGTCCAGTTAAAACCCAGTTACACTGCCAGATTCGTCTAAACGCCTTTCATTTGTCCAGATTTACTTTGCTCTTGTTACTGCCAGAGTTATTAGAGATATCATCAATAGGATAAAAAGACCCTCATATGACCTGCACAGCTCATATTTTCCTTCTGAAACCTACTACTACCTAGGAGAATCTAGCTATGGCAGGGTTTACTTATGGGAATTTGGGCTAGTTTCTACCCTGTTCGTTCACAGTGTAGTTCTTCCCAGCCAACCAGTCTTCACTTCAAGAGGGCCATGCTGCAACCTCAGCTAAACTCCATAAGTCACAATGGCCTGGCTCAAGAGCAGCACTTGTTCCTCACCTCTTTAGCTGTCATGCACCAACATCTGGATTCTTTCAGGAAATTCTTAATTGAATCTGTTATGGCATGGCCTTCTCTCTGACAGCCTAAGTCCACTGCTGTTAAAGACACTTTCCCATGTCTACCAGAGAAGAGCTTCCTTTTCTAAGAAGTTTGTGAGGCTTGTGGGATGGCAGAAATGTGGGGGAATGCAGAAATAAAAATCAAGTTCAAACAGTCATTCTCCTGCTGTTTCTCAGACCAACAAGTGGGTAATATAAGGAGCACTATAAGAAGATGGGCCACTTGACTTCAGTTACTGACCCCAGACCCATGGAGGCCTTATTTTTTGTGCCTTAGTTTCTCTTAGAAGAACCAGAAGAAGAAAGGAAAGGCTTTTGGGTCATGTCATTGTGTATGTCTTTGTGTGTCTTCTTGTATGTTTATACAGTTGGGAGTATTCACAAAATCAAAATAGCCACAAAGAAACAGTGGCTGGACCCTAGTGCAGGTAAATAATCAGAGATTGAGCAAACCAGTGTCATCCAGTCTTTGATACAAGTGAGTACAGCTGCAAAGGGAAGCAGATTCTGTATATGTTGGTAACTACCCACCAAGAAGCACGTGGGTAGCAGGGAAGAAGTAAAAAAAAAAAGAATCTTGGGAGATAATGCATGAAATGAAGGGACTAGTTAAGGATTTTAAAAAACAGCAAAAGACAGTCATATATAGCTATAGAAGAGTTGAGGGTGAGCATGCAAGACTTACGAGGCACTGTCTTAAACACCAATCAGTGTTGCAGAAAATAATTCAAAGCACAAAAACAACCCCAGAATTACCTTAAGGATTGATATTGGTAATTAGAGTCAATTTAATTATCTTGCATTTCCTTACATTATCTTGACAAGATTAAAATTTTGCCAATATTCTTTATTTTATTTGGAGAACTTTTATCAAAAGTAATGCTGCAAAGGAAGTCTGAGGAGTTGATAATGTTGCCATCACTTGTTTGGAATATTTTTAGTCTAAGAGTTTGTGATTTCTTGGACTGACAATTATATTTTAACTTTGGTGGGGGAAAGAATTATAGGACCACAGTCTTCTCATATTTGTAAATTACTAATCTTTTGTTGAACTTCTTTTGACCATTAAACTATAATATTTAGAAATGGTCATTTTATGTAAAAATTGAAAAACTTTTGATAATAGTGCAGTAGAATAAATGAATTAATATTTTATTTAATTTATATTGAACTGTCAATGACGAATAAAAATTCTTTTTGCCTGTTTATTATGTTTTGATTTACCAGAATAAAAACTAAGAATTAAAAGTTTAATTATAGTCAAAAGAAAAAACCACTTTTCATCATTATAGTTATGCAACTATCTCTCATTCTAAAGGGAATTTGTTCCAGAGTCTAGCTACAGTACAATCTCAATTCACAAGCCATTAATTTAGGTTGTAATTTGATGATTCATTCACCCATTTCCCACTTATCTTTTTTGACACTGTTCAAAGATCACTTTTTCCCCATTTCTTGATCACCTCATGCTATGTGTTATCTCTCCTTTTTGTACCTGCCCTTTATTTCAGTACTGTGACAAGTCCCACAGCATTGTGTTGTGGGACTTATCACAGTACACTGCCACTAACCTTAGACTTTGTCATCTCTGTATGCTCAGCGTGAATTAAGAGCTCAACAAAAGTGTGTTGTATCAGTGGTCAATGAACTCGATCTAATAAAAATGAGGGCCCAGAAGATATAAATCACAAACCATTTTTCCCTGAATATTCATATATATTTTTTAATATACATGGGTGGGTTAAGTATTGAGCTCCCAGGCAAACATTTGAGGACGGGCTCCTTGAGGAAACCATAAAATTAGTGGAAATAGGAATTTATACCCATGGAGTGCTGGAAAGAACTTTGTAATTGTTAACACATTACACTTAGCGGCAGATGAGACCTGATGAAGCCTGGCCGTATTATAAATTACTCACGGGCAGAGAGTAAATCTATTTCATTCACCAACATATGCCCAGATCCCTGCACAACGTCTACACTTACACCTGTTGTGAACAAACGCACCGGGCAGGCTAGCGCGCTAGGCGGGCCGCCTGCTGGAGGATGAGTGCTTATTTTAGGGTCATGCCGCCTGGGTTCCATTTCTGAAAGCGTGGGGAGCCACTTGACCTCCCCAGTAAAGGTGCTTTACTGCCGAAGGCAGGCGGGGCCCTGGCCCTATTATCCTTCTAGGGCTGAGAGCTAACGTTTAGTCAGGACCCGAAAAAAAAATGAAGAAGTCAGGGCGGCAAAGCAAAGACCGATGAAAGCGAAGATGACGTCTAGGCGCAAACAGGTGCTAAACCACCGCCCACCAGTGCGACCCCTGGCGGCCGCGGCGCTGGCTGAACCACCCGCCCTGGAAAACTTGCGCGAACCCCGAGACTGGACGCCTTCTCCTGTCGAACTACATCCCCCGGCATGCATTACGGTGCCCGCCCCTCGCCGGCCGGTAGGGCCCGGGAGGGAGGCGGCCAAGCTGCCCGTCTCCGGGTCCCCTTGGGCTCTTTCGCTGTGCGCCTTTCTCAACCCCAGAAGGGATAGTTCCAGGGTTCTGGAACTGCCGCTCGCCTCTGCGCAGCACTGCACCTCCAGGAGTCGCCTGGGCAGCGTAGCACGCGTGACTTTCTGTCAGGCTTTCGCGCCTGGCGCTCTCTCAGTGACAGGCTGGAGGGGGTGGGCGTTCCGGCTCTGGAGGACCCCGCCGCGGCCCCGGAAGCGCCTCATACTGGGCGGCGGTGGTCTGGCGGTCGCCGTGATGGCTACGGGGCTGGGCGGGTGACCACCGGGCTAGGAGCGGGCCCAGCGCCCAGAATCTCGGCGGCCGCTGCTCGAGCGCGGCCTGCGCCATGGCCACCTCCGCCGCCTCCTCGGAGCATTTCGAGAAACTGCACGAGATCTTCCGCGGCCTCCATGAAGACCTACAAGGGGTGCCCGGGCGGCTGCTGGGAACGGCAGGGACAGGTGAGGCTGGGGTGGGCCAAGCCGTGGAGAACTCGGCCCCGACCTTCCTCCCAGACCCGGGCCTTCTTCGCCCCTTATCCTCAAGACACGCCCCCGAGGGCTGGCTGGGTCCGGGTGCCCAGGATCTCCCTGCTGCCGCTTAGGGTGAGCTGGAGGAGTGTTCAGGAATGGACGGCGGGTGTCGTCTCCCTGGATGCCTCGCTGGCCATTAAAATTTTCTCTTTTTCACTGTGGCAAGAAGAGCATAGGGGTTCTTAAATCTGCGGTTCTGTAATTCAGTAGAATGGGTTTCTTTTGTAGCTCTTTGTATTTTACTCATTCAAAAGCGTTATTTTCATGGGAGGTCCATAGTTTTCACCAGACTTACAAAGGATCTATAGCATAAAAATGGTTAAGAAATCAAAAGAATCTTAACTTATGGGTAATGATAAATACTGGTAAATGCTAGATGTGGGGTTACTCTTTAAAACCAGAATTGTGGAGTTTAGATGTGGTCTTGTTTTGAATTTTCTTACTACTTAGACTGTTTACTGCCTCTTAATTTCAAGATTCAGGTTGTTGCAAGCTCTGTCTGAAAGAGCTAGAGTTTTCCAGCCCTAAATCTGCCATAGTTCTTGACCTCTGGACAAATAGATTTTGATGGCAAGAAGACTTTGTTTTATTGTTTTTACTTAAGAGTCAGAACTTGGGCCAGGTGTGGTGGCTCATGCCTGTAATTCTAGTACTCTAGGAGGCCGAGTTGAGCCTCCCAGATCGCTTGAGCTCTGGAGTTCAAGACCAGCTTGAGCAAGAGTGAGACCCCGTCTCTACAAAAAATAGAAAAATTAGCCAGGCGTGGTGGTGCGAGCCTGTAGTCCCAGCTACTCTGGAGGCTGAAGCAGGAGGATCGCTTGAGCCCAGGTGTTTGAGATTGCTGTGAGCTATGATGACGCCACTGCACTCTAGCAGGGTTTATAGAGCAAGACCCTTTCTCAAAAAAAAAAAAAAAGAGAGAGAAAGAGAGAGAACTTGGGTGTTTGCTCTATGAATTACCCAAGGTCATGTGAATTTAATGACTCTGGAGAGAATGAAATTCATGCGTGTGTAATTTATCTTTATTGAGAGGCTGCTGTGTGCCAGGCACTGTCCTAGGTGCTAGTTAATATTGCAAAATACAGTTGAAAAGGACATGCAAATTCCCATTCTAGTGGGTGGGTGACGATATGTAAATATTAAAAGGCAATGTTAAGAGCAATACAGGGAAATAAAGCAGGGTAAAGGAGTAGGGATGGCTGGTCCAGTGGTGATGGGTTTTCAGAACTTATTAACAGTAGTGTCACTAAAATTGGTATAAAACCCCACTGCTAAATTTGACTGGCTTTTAAAAAAAAAAAAGGAATCGACGAGGCGGCTTCAATTTTAAATAGGGTGTCTGTGAAAGGCTTCTCTAAGGAGATGGCATTTGAGCAGAGACTTGAATAAAGTGAGGGAGTAAATCATGCAGAAATCTGAGAGAAGTGTCAAGAGGAGGGGATAGCACTGCAAAGGCCCTTAAGCAGAAATGAGCTTGGTGTATTCAAAGAAGAATGGGAAGGTCAGTGTGTTTGGAATGGAGTGAGCAAAGGAGAAAAGTAGACAGGGCCGGATCAGGTGGGACCTCATAGTCCATGGGAGAAGATTTGTGCCTTTTCTAAATGTGATGGGATGCAGTCAAAAGCTATTGAGCAGGAGTATGATGAGATCTTACGTGGTTGAAAAGTAGACTACATTTTCAGCCTGCCCCTAAATTCATTTTTGCAGCATCTTTCTGTCATTTCTACAAGGCTAAAATAATGCAAAAGAGCATTCCATTTTGAAAAATAGAAAGCTGAATTAGTTATTGTTATGGTTTGACTGCCCCCTCCAAAACTCACATTCAATCTACAGCCATACTACCCTGAATGTGCTGACCTCTTTTAACCTCAGAAGTTAACCAGGGCCAGGCCCGGTTAGTACTTGGGTGGGAGACAACCTGGGAATACTGGGTATTGTAGACTTAAAAAAAATTGAAATTTAATTGCCATTGTGATGGTATTAAGAGATGGGACGTTAAGAGGTGATTAGGCCATGAGGATTCTGCCCTTGTGAATAAATTAATGCCAAGTAGGTTTGTTATTGCCATGGGAGTTATTATAAAAGTGAGTTTGCCCCTCTCATTTGCTTTCTCATCCTCTTGCCCTTCCACCTTCCTCCACTGGATAACCCACAGGAAGCAAGAAAAACCTCAAGAGATGTGGGCCCCTCAACCTTGGACTTCCCAGCCTCCAGAGAAATAAGTTTCTTTTCCTTATAAATTATCCAGTCTCAGTTATTCAGTTACAGCAAGACAAAACAGACTAAGAATTATATTCACCTTTGTTGTCTAACCTTCTCATTCCTGCCAAGGGGGAAATCAGAAAAGTGTGAATTTCTACTCAAGCACAAAATACTCTAAGTTGCTGGTAATAGACTTAGTTGTTTAATGGATAGGTAAATAAAGTATACATTCCACAATTATGATAAGAATTCAACAACTTTATCTCCTTATTCACTACCTCATTCATACCATTCAATAAATATTTGTTGCATATGTTAAATTTAATTAAGAAACAGACAGGGCCTTGTCTCTGAATCCTCTTTTTCTAGTTTGTAGACCACTTCATAAACTTTAATGCCCATGATGAATTAGTAGGCACTGCGTAATGTACATAATACAGCCCTTGCATGTAGCTTATACTGGTGAATTTTGTTTTTCTCTTAAGTCTTCCTACCTAAGAATTTACTTCCAGAAACAATGGTGGTTCCTATTTATTGAACCCTTTCTATGCTAAGTGCTTGTTATATGTATCATCTCTTTTAACCCTTTCAAACAACCCTGTGAGGTCAGTAGTCTTATAGTGTCTGTTTGCAGATAAGGAAAGAGGTTGAGAGGGATGCTTTTAAATCCTAAACTGTTGTCATTTACAAATAGAAGATGTAGGTTGTAGAAATGCCACAGTGAGGTACCAAAAGCAAACTAATCGCATATTTTTGGGCTCCTGATGAAACTGAAGTTAGTTCCACAGCTCTTAACGGGCCAAGATTAGTCATTCTTAGGCTGGTAATTCAGACCCAATAAGGAAGAGAGGCCACCCACCTTGGGTGAACATTAAGGTGGACTATCTCTAGCTTTGTTTTTCAGAACTGGCTGTTTCCATTTTATTCCATGTCCACGGAATGGTGTCACCATCCCCCAGTTTACCAAAGGAAACAGAGTCAGTCTCAGAGTGAGTCAGTCTCTCACACATGACTGGTTTGGGAAGGCTTGTGGGGTGGGGGATAGTGGTGTTTGCAGTGCCTCATTCTTGTTTCTGGTACCCATTCTACCCAGGATGCAGTTCTGCTGGGTTTTTGTTTTTGTTTTTTTAAGAGACAGGGTCTCTGGCCGGGCCCAGTGGCTCACGCCTGTAATCCCAGCACTTTGGGAGGCCTAGGTGGGAGGATCACTTAAGGTCAGGAGTTCGAGACCAGCCTGAGCAAGAGCAAGACTTCCGTCTCTAAAATTAAAAAAAAGAGAGACAGGATCTTGCCCTGTCACCCAGGCTGAGTGCAATGGTGTGATCATAGCTCACTGCAGCCTTAACCTCTCAAGTAGCTAGGACTACAGGTGCACACCACTTTGCCTGGCTAATGTTTTTTATTATTTGTAGAGAACAGGGTCTTGCTGTGTTGCCCAGGCTGGTTTTTATCTTTCTTTCTTTCTTTTTTTTTTATTTTAACAAATTTTATCAGTTGCTAAAGACTGCGCCCTGGGAACACAAAAATGCCCCTCAATTGTATATATAATCTACACAAGCATTGGATTGGGAGGCAGGAGACTTGCATTCCTGAACTAGTGCTGTCACACATTTACTCCTCCTGTGACCTTGGGGAAAGCATTCAGTTTCTCCAGTTTCCTCAGCTGTTAAGGGAGAGTTAGACTAGATGATCTCTGAGGCTCATCTCAGCTCTAACATTCATTGGATTCACAATTCTGAAACTAAAGCATAAAAAGCAGCTATTGATCCTTTCACCTGAGTAGGGATCAGCCTCTTTTGAACCTTTAGATATCTGCCTCGCTGGCTTCATTATTGGAAGAATGATTTCAAAGGCTTTTGGTTTTTGTTTTAAATCTCAGGAGTTTACAAAGGATCTCATAAATGTAGTGAAGTTCTTCAAATTGTTTCCAAAGCAGTTATATTTCTTTTTTTTTTTTTTTTTTTGAGACAGAGTCTGGCTCTGTTGCCCTGGCTAGAGTGCCGTGGCGTCAGCCTAGCTCACAGCAACCTCACACTCCTGGGCTCAAGCGATCCTCCTGCCTCAGCCTCCCGAGTAGCTGGGACTACAGGCATGCGCCACCATGCCCGGCTAATTTTTTCTATATATATATTTTTAGTTGTCCAGATAA
>CAUYSK010018574.1:0-19200 GCA_963575035.1 Avahi laniger
GCACTTCCTTTTGTCCCACTCCCTCCGGGTGTTTCTACAGTTCTCCTTACTTTATCAGCGCCGCTGTTTGTCTCTCGCTGCTTCTTTGCAGTTTCGCACAGCCGATCCTGTGGGAGAGCGCCTCACTCGCGTGTGGGTGTCTGTGTTCTTCACCTCCCACTGTGGGAGCAGAGAGCCAGGAGGTCTTCCCTAATCCGCCATTTTTCCCCCACTGTTTTCTTAATCAGTATTATGCAATCCTGTAAATTGCACCATGGCTAGTAACTTTCTCTGAGAGAATGGATGCGTTTGTATCTGTAACTCCATTTGGCCTAAAAGTTGCATACTTATAATGAAAAGATATTTCCTTTCCTAGGTGTGTTTCACTAAAACTAAATCCACTGCTTTCTCTCTCAATGATGTGCAATCCTGTAAATTACCCCGAACTCGAATTCTAACCATAACACTAACCCTAACCCTATCCCTAACCCTAACCCTAACACTAACACTAACTGTAACCCTAAAATTACATACCTATAATGAAAAGACTTCCCCCTTCTTAGGTGTGTTTCACTACACACTATACTAACTGCTTTCTTTCTCAAAGTGGTGTAATGCTGTAATTAGTCCCATTTCTAGCAGCTTTCTCTGAGAGATCGTATTTTGTATCTGTAACTCCTTTAGTCCTAAAGTTACACATTTATAATGAACAGACTTCTCATTCCTTAAGTGTGTTTCACTCCAAACTATACCCACTGCTTTCTTCCTGAAAGTTGTGCAATAATGTAAATTGCACCATGTCTAGCAGCTTTCTCTGAGAGACTGTGTGCGTTTGTATCTATAACTACTTTCGGGGTAAAATTTATATACTTATAATGAAAAGACTTCTAGTTTCTTAGGTGTGTTTAACTGCAAACTATATCTACTGGTTTCTTTCTGAAAGTTATGCAATCCTGTATATAGCCCCATGTCTAGTAGCTTTCTCTGAGAGAATGTATGCATTTGTATCTGTTACTCTACTTGGCCTAAAAGTTGCATACTGATAATGAAAAGACGTCTCCTTTCTTATGTGTGTTTCACTAAAAATTAACCCACTGCTTCCTTTCTCAAAGTGATACATTCCTGTAAATTGCCACGAACCCGAATTGTAACCTTAAATTTAACCCTAACCCTAACCATAAAACTAACCATAACCCTAAACCTAACTCTAACCCTTAGCCTAACCCTAATCCTAAAATTACATACTTATAATAAAAAGACTTCTCTCTTCGTAGCTGTCTTTCACTACAAATTATACCCCTGCTTTCTTTCTGAACGTTATGCAATCCTGTGAATTGCCCCATGTCTGGTAGCTTTCTCTTAGAGAATTTGTGCATTTGTATCTGTAACTCCATGGGGCCTAAAAGTTACATGTTATAATTAAAAGAGGTCTCCATTCTTAGATGTGTTTCACTACAAAGTTTACCCACTGTTTTCTTTCTCATAGTTGTGCAATTGTGTCAATTGAACCATGTCTAGTAGCTTTCTATGAGACAATGCATGCGTTTGTATCTATAATTCATTTCGGACTAGTAGTTACATACTTATGATGAAAAGACTTCTCCTTTATTACGTGTGTTTCACCAGAAACTCTACCCACTGCTTTCTTTCTGAAAGTTGTGCAATCTTGTAAATTTCCCCATATCTATCAGCTTTCTCTGAGAGAATATGTACATTTATATCTATAACTCCATTCGGCCTAAAAGTTGCATATTTATAATGAAAAGACTTCTCCTTTCTTAAGTGTGTTTCACTAAAAACTAAACCCACTGCTTTCTTTCACATAGTTGTGCAATCCTCTAAATTGCCCTGAACCCGAATTGTAACTCTCACCCTAACACTAACTCTTTCCCTAACTCTAATCCTAACTCTATACCTATCCCTAACTCTAACCCTAACCCTATCCCTAAACTTAACCCTAACCCTAAACCTAACCCTAACTCCTAACCCTAACTCTAACCCTAACTCTAACCCTAACCCTAATCCTAACCCTAACCCTAACCCTAACCTAACCCTAATGCTAACTCTATCTGTAACCCTAACCCTAACTCTAAAATTACATACTTATAATGAAAAGACTTGTCCTTTCTTAGGTGTGTTTCACTGCAAACTATACCCAATGTTGTTTTCTGAAAGTGGTATAATCCTGTAAATTGTCCCATTTCTAGCAGCTTTCTCTGAGAGATGGTATGCGCTTGTACCTGTAACTCCATTAATCCTAAAAGTTACACTGTTATAATGAACAGATTTCTCCTTTCTTAGTTGTGCTTTACGAAAACCTAAACCCTCTGCTATCTTTCTAAAAGTGGTGTAATTCTGTAAATTGCCCTGTACCGGAATTCTAACCCTAACCCTAAACCTAACTCTGTCCCTAACCCTAATCCTAAACCTAATCCCTAACCCTAAACCTAACCCCCAACCCTAACCCTAAGCCTAACTCTCAAATAACATACTTAAAATGAAAAGACGTCTCCCTTCTTAGGTATGTTTCACTACAAACTATACCAACTTCTTTCTTTCTCAAAGTGGTGTAATCCTGTAAATTGTTCCATGTCTAGCAGCTTTACTTAGAGATGATATGCATTTGTATCTGTAACTCCATTCGTCTTCACGGTTACATATTTCTAATGAACAGACTTCTCCTTTCTTAGATGTGTCTCACTCCAAAGTATACCCACGGTTTTCTTACTGAAAGTTGTGCAATAATGTAAATTGTGCCATGTCTATCAATTTGTCTGAGAGAATGTATTTGTTTGTATCTATAACTCCATTCAGCCTAAAAGTTACATACTTATTATGAAAAGACTTCTCCATTCTTCAGTGTGTTTACCTACCAACTATACACACTGCTTTCTTTCTCAGTGTTATGCAATCCTGTAAATTGCACCATGGGTAGTAGCTTTTTCTGAGAGAATGGATGCGTTTGTATCTGTAATTCCATTCGGCCTAAAAGTTGCATACTTATATTGAAAAGACTTTTCTTTTCCTAGATGTGTTTCACTAAAACTAAATACACTGCTTTCTCTCCCAATGTTGTGCAATCCTGTAAATTACTCCGAACTCAAATTCTAACCATAACACTAACCCTATCCCTAACCCTAACCCTAACCCTAACTCTAAAATTACGTGCCCCTAAGGAAAAGTTTCTCCTTTCTTAGGTGTTTTTCTCTACAAACTATACTAACTGCTTTCTTTCTCAAAGTGGTGTAATGCTGTAAATTGTCCCATTTCTGGGAGCTTTCTCTGAGAGATGGTATGCATTTGTATCTGTAACTCCTTTAGTCCTAAATTACACATTTATAATGAACTGATTTCTCATTTCTTAGGTGTCTTTCACTCCAACTATACCCACTGATTTCTTCCTGAAAGTTGTGCAATAATGTAAATTGCTTCATGTCTAGCAGCTTTCTCTGAGAGAGTGTGTGCACTTTTATGTATAACTACGTTTGGGGTAAATGTTATATACTGGTAATGAAAAGACTTCTAGTTTCTTAGGTGTGTTTAACTGCAAACTATATCCACTGCTTTCTTTCTTAAAGTTATGCAATCCTGTATATTGCCCCATGTCTAGTATCTTTGTATGAGAGAATGTATGCATTCCTATCTGTTATTCCATTCGGCCTTAAAGTTCCTTACCGATAATGAAAAGATGGCTCCTTTCTTATGTGTGTTTCACTACAAATTAACCAACTGCTTCCTTTCTCAAAGTTGTGCAATGCTGTCAATTGCCCCGAACCAGAATTCTAACCTTAAACCTAAGCCTAACCTTATCCCTAAACCTAACCCTAACCCTAACTCTAACATAACCCTAACCCTAACCCTAACCCTAAAATTACATAGTTATAATGAAAAGATTTATCCCTTAGTAGGTGTCTTTCATTACAAACTATACCCACACTTTCTTTCTGAAAGTTATGCAGTTGTGTGAATTGCCCCATGTCTAGCAGCTTTCTCTTAGAGAATTTATGCTTTTGTATCTGTAATTCCATGGGGCCTAAAAGTTACATATTATAATCAAAAGAGATCTCCTTTCTTAGGTATATTTCACTACAAAGTTTACCCACTGTTTTCTTTCTCAAAGTTGTGCAATTCTGTGAATTGTCCCATGTCTAGTATCTTTCTATGAGACAATGTATGCGTTTGTATCTATAACTGAATTCCCCCTAAAAGTTACATATGATGTAATGATGAAAAGTCTTCCCTTTTCTTATGTATGTTTCACCCCAAACTCTAACCACTACTTTCTTTCTGAAAGTTGTTCAATCCTGTAAATTTCCCAATGTCTATGAGCTTAGTCTGAGAGAATGTATGTGTTTGTATCTGTAACTCCCTTTGACCTATAAGTTTCATACTTATAAGGAAGAGACTTCTGCTTTCTTAGGTGTGTTTGACTACAAACTATACCTATTGCCTTCTTTCTCAAAGTTGTGCATAGTGTTAATTGGGCCACGTGTAGGACCTTTTTGTAAGGGAATGTATGTGTATTGATCTGTAACTCCATTCGGCCTAAAAGTTTCATACTTATAATGAAAAGATTTATGGTTTCTTAGGTGTGTTTGACTACAAACTATACAAACAGCTTTCTTTCTCAAAGTTGTGCAATACTGTTAATTGGGCCATGTCTAGCACAATTCTCTGAGAGAATGCATGCCTTTGCATCTGTAAATCCATTCGGACTAAAAGTTTGATATTTATAATGAAATGACTTCTGCTTTGTTAGATGTATTTAACTACAAACTATACCCACTGCTTTCTTTCTCAAAGTTATGCAATCTTGTAAATTGGGCCACATCTAGCAGCTCTCTCTGAGAGAATATATTGGTATGTGTTTAGATCTGTAACTCCATTTGGCCTAAAAGTTTCATACTTATAATGAAAAGACTTCTGCTTTCTTGGGTGTGTTTGACTACAAACTATATCTACTGCCTTCTTTCTTAAAGTTGTGCAATACTGTTAATTGGGCCATATGTAGCACTTTCTTCTAAGAGAATGTATGTGTTTTGATCTGTAACTCCATTTGGACTAAAAGTTTCATACTTATAATGAAAAAAAATCTCGTTTCTTAGGTGTGTATGACTACAAACTATACCCACTACATTCTTTCCCAAAGTTTTGCTATCCTGTAAATTGGGCAATTTCTACAGCTTTCTATGGGAGAATGTATGCATTTGTATCCTTAACTCTATTCAGCCTAAAAGGGTAACACTTATAATGAAAAGAATTCTGCTTTCTTAAGTGTGTTTGACTACAATCTATGCCCACTGCTTTCTTGATCAAAGTTGGGCAATCCTGTAAATGGGGCCATGCGTAGCGCCCTTCTCTGAGAGAATGTATGCGTTTGTATCTGTAACTCCATTAGGTCTAAAAGTTTGATACTTACAATGAAAAGACTTCTACTTTCTTAGGTGAGATTGACAACAAACTATACCCACTGCTTCTTTCCCCACGTTGTGCTATACTATAAATTGGGCCTTGTCCAGCGGCTTTATCTGAGAGAATGCTTGCATTTGTTCTATAACTTCATTCGTCCTAAGAGTTTATAATTCCAGTCGTCCTAAGAGTTTCATACTTATAATGAAAAGACTTTTGCTGCCTTAGGTATGTGTGAGTACAAACTACACCTACTGCTTTATTTTTCCAAGTTATGCTATCCTATGAATTGGGCCATGTGTAGCAGCTTTCTCGGAGAGAATGTATGCGTTTATATCTGTATCTCCATGCAGCCTAAAAGTTACATACTTATAATGAAAACACTTCTGCTTTATTAGGTGTGTTAGACAACACAGTATACCCACTGCTTTCTTTCCCAAAGTTGTACTATTCTGTAAATTGGGCCACCTCTAGCCGCTTTTTGTGAGAGAATGTATGCATTTGTATCTGTGACTCCATGTAGCCAAAAAGTATCATACTTACAATGAAATGACTTCTGCTTTTTTAGGTGTGTTTGGGTACAAACTATACACACTGTTTCTTTCTCAAAAGTTGTGCTATCTTGTAAATTTGCCCACGTCTATCACCTTTCTCAAAGAGAATGTATGCATTTGTATCTGTAACTCCGTTCGGCCTAAAAGTATCATACTTACAATGAAAAGATTTCTGGCTTTTTCGCTGTGTGACAACACACTATACCCACTTCTTTCTTTCCCAAAGCTGTCCTAACCTATAAATTTGGCCATGTCTAGCAGCTTTCTCTGAGACAATGTTTGCATTAGTATCTGTAACTCCATTTGGCCTAAAAGTTTCTTACTTACAATGAAAGCCCTTCTGCTTTCTTAGGTGTGTTTTATTACAAACTATACCCACTGTTTTCTTTATCAGAGTTCTGCTATCCTGTTAATCGGGCCATGTGTAGCACCCTTCCCTGAGAGAATGTATCTGTGCGTATCTGTAAATCCATTCAGCCTAAAAGTTTCATACTTATAATGAAAAGACTTCTGCTTTCTTAGGTGTGTTTGACTACAAACTATACCCACTGCTTTCTTTATCAAAGTTGTGTTATCCTGCAAATTTGGCAATTTCTAGCAGCTTTCTATGGAAAAGCGTATGCGTTTGTATCCTTAACTCTATTTGGCCTAAAAATTTCATACTTATAATGAAAAGACTTCTTCTTTCTTAGGTGTTTTTGACTACAAACTATAACCACTGCCTCTTTCTGAAAGTTGTGATGTCCTGTAAATTAGGCAATGTCTAGAAGCTTTTACGGAGAGAATGTATGCCTTTGTATCTGTAACTCTGTTCGGCCTAAAAGTTTCACATTTATAATGAAAAGACTTCTGCCTTCTTAGGTGTGTTTGATGACAAACTATACTCACTTCTCTCTTTATCAAAGTTGTGCTATCCTGTAAATTGGGCAGTTTCTAGCAGCTTTCTATGGGATAATGTATGAGTTGTATCCTTAACTGTATTCGGCCTAAAAGTTTCATAGTAATAATGAAAAGACTTCTGCTTTCTTAGGTGTGTTTGACTACAAACTATACCCACTGCTTTCTATATCAAACTTTGCAATCCTGTAAATTGGGGAAACGTGTAGCACCCTTTTATTAGAGAATGTATGCGTGTGTATCTGTAACTCCATTTGGCCTAAAAGTTTCACGGTTACTATCAAAAGACTTTTCCTTTCTTAGATGTGTTTGACTACAAACTATACCCGTGCTTTCTTTCCCAAAGTTGTGCTATCCTGTAAATTGGGCCAAGTCTAGCAGCTTTCTCTGAGAGAATGTATGCATTTGTATCTGTAACTCCATTCAGCCTGAAAGTTTCATACATTTAATGAAAAGATTCCGACTCTCTTAGGTGTGTTTGAGTACAAACTATATCCAGTGCTTCTTTCCGAATGTTGTACTATCTTGTAAATTGGGCCGTCTATCAGCTTTCTCTGAGAGAATGTATATGTTTGTATCTTAAACTCCATTAGGCTTAAAAGTTTCATACTGTAATAAAGAGACTTCTGCTTTCTCTTGTGTATTTGACTACAATCTATATTCACTGCTTTCTTTCTCAACATTGTGCAATTCTGTAAATTGGGCCATGTCTAGCAGCTTTCTCTGGGAGAATGTATGCACTTGTATGTATAACTCCATTCGGCCTAAAAGATTCATACTTATAAAGAAAAGACTTCTGCTGTCTTAGGTGTGTTTGACTAGAAGCTATACCCACTGCTGTCTTTCCCAAAGTAGTGCCATCTTGTAAAGTCGACCATGTCAAGCAGCTTTCTCTGAGAGAATCTATGCGATTGTATGTATAACTCCATTCGGCCTAAAAGATTCATACTTATAATGAAAAGTCTTCTGCTGTCTTATGTGTGTTTGACTAGAAACTATACCTACTGCTCTCTTTCCCAAAGTTGTGCCATCTTGTCAAGTCGGCCATGTCTAGCAGCTTTCTCTGAGAGAATGAATGCAATTGTATCTATAACTCCATTTGGCCTAAATGTGTCATACTTATAATATAAATACTTCCGCTTTCTTAGTTTTGTTTGAGTACAAACTATGCACACTGCTTTCCTTCTCAATGTCTGTAATCCTGTACCTGGGCCCTGTCTAGCAGCTTACTCAGAAAATGCATGCGTTTTGTATCTTTAACTGCCTTTGACCTATAAGTTTAATACTTATAATGATGAGACTTCTGCTCTCTTAGATGTGGTTGACTACAAACGATATCCACTGCATTCATTCATGAAGTAGTGCTATCCTGTAGAATGGGAAATGTCTAGCAGCTTTCTCTGAGAGAATGTATGCATGTGTATGTGTAACTCCATTTGGTGTAAAAATTTCATAGTTATAATTAAAAATTTTCTGCTTTTTTAGGTGTGTTTGACTACAAACTATACACACTGCTTTCTTTCGCTAAGTTGTACAATTCTATAAATTGGGCCATGTCTAGCAGCTTTCTTTGAGAGAATGTAGGCGTTTGTATCTGTAACTCCATTCATTCTGAATATTTCATACTTATAATGAAAAGACTTCTGCTTGCTTCAGTGTGTTTCACTACAAACTATACCCACTGCTTTCTTTTTCAAAATTGTGCATCCTGTAAATTATGCCATGTCTAGCAACGTTCTCTGAGAGAATGTTTGCATTTGTATCTGTAACTCCATTCAGCCTAAAAGTTTCATACTTATGATATAATGTCTTCTTCTTTCTTAGATGTGTTTCACTGGAAACTATACCCCTGCTTTCTTTCCTAAAGTAGTGCTTTCATGTAAATTGGGCCATATCTAGCAGCTTTCTCTGGGAGAATGTATGCATTTGTATCTGTAACTCCATTCGGCCTAAAAGTTTCATACTTATAAAGAAAATACTTTGCTTTCTTAGGTGTGTTTGACTACAAATTATACCCATTGCTTTCTTTCTGAAAGTTGTACAATCCTGTAAATTGTGCCATCTCTAGGAGCTTCCTCTCAGAGAATGTAGGCCTTTGTATCTGTAACTCCATTCAGCCTGAAAGTTTCATACTTATAATGAAAAGACTTCCTCTTTCTTAGTGTATTTGACTAGAAACTATACCCATCACTTTCTTTCCCAAGATTCGCAATGCTGTTAATGAGGCCATGTCTAAGAGCTTTTTCTGAGTAAATGTATGCGTTTGTATCTATAACTCCATTTGGTCTAAAAGTTTGATACTTATAAAGAAAAGACTTCTTCTGTCTTAGGTGTGTTTGACTAGACACTATAGTCATTGCTGTCTTTCCCAAAGTTGTGCCATCCTGGAAAGTGGCCATGTGTAGCAGCTTTCTCTGACAGAATGTTTGCGCTTGTATCTGTAACCACATTCGGGCTGAAAGATTTATACTTATAATGAAAAGACTCCTCCTTTCTTAGCTGTGTGAAATGAACTATACCCACTGAATTCCTCCTCAAATTTGTGCAATCCTGTAAGTGCGCCATGTCAAGCAACTTTCTCTGAGAGAATGTATGGGTTTGCAACTCTAACTCCATTTGGGCTATGAGTTTCATACTATAATGAAAAGACTTCTACTTTCTTAGGTGTGTTTGAGTACAAATTACACCTACTGTTTTCTTTCCCAAAGTTGTGCTACCCTGTACATTGGGCCGTGTCTAGCAGCTTTCTCTGAGAGAGTGTATGCATTTGTATGTGTAACTCCATTTGGCGTAAAAGTTTCGTAGTTATTGTTAAAAGATTTCTGCTTTTTTAGGTGTCTTTGACTACAAACTATATCCACTGCTTTCTTTTCCAAAGTTGTGCAATCCTATAAATTGGGCCATATCTAGCAGCTTTCTCAGAGAGAATGTAGGCGTTTGTATGTGTAACTCCATTCATTCTGAATGTTTCATACTTATAATGAAAAGATTTCTGCTTGTTTCAGTGTGTTTCACTACAAACTATTCCCACTGCTTTCTTTCTCAAAGTTGTGTAATCCTATAATTTGGGCCATGTATAGCAGCTTTCTCAGGGAATGTATGCATTTGTATCTATAACTCCCTTTGGCCTAAAAGTATCATACTTATGATAAAAAAATCTTCTCCTTTCTTAGGTGTGTTGGACTGCAAACTATACGCACTACTTTCTTTCATAAAGTAGTGCTTTGGTGTAAATTGATCCATGTCTAGCAGCTTTCTCTGAGAGAATGTATGCGTTTATATCTGTAACTCCATTCAATCTAAAATTTTCATAATTATCATTATGTTTTCTTAGGTGTGTTTGAGTAGAAACTATACCCAATTCTTTCTTTCCCAAAGTTGTGCTCTCCTGTAAATTGGAGTAAGTCTAGAATGTAGGCGTTTGTATCTGTAACTCCATTCAGCCTGAATGTTTCATACTTATAATGAATAGACTTCTGCGTCCTAGGTGTGTTTGACTACACACTATACCCACTGTGTTCTTTCTCAAAGTTGTGCAATCCTGTGTATTGCCCAATGTCTAGCACCTTTCTCTGAGAGAATGTGTCCTTTTGTATCTTTAACTCCATTCAGCCCAAAGGTAACATGCTTATAATAAAAAGACTTCTCCTTTCTTAGGTGTGTTTGACTATAAACTCTACCCACTGCTTTCTTTCTCAAAGTTGGGCAAACCTATAATATGCCCAATGTCTAGCAGCGTTCTCTGAGAGAATGTGTGTGTTTCTATATGTAACTCCATTAGACCTAAAAGTTACCCTCTTCCAATGAAATGACTTCTAGATTCTTAGGTGTGCTTTACTAGAAACTCCTGACACTGCTTTGTTTCTCAAAGTTGTGCAAACCTATAAAGTGTCAAATGTCTCGCAGCTTTGTCTGAAACAATATGTGTGTTTCTATATGTAACTGCTTTCCACCAAAAAGTTACCCACTTCCAACGAGATGAATTCTCCTTTCTTTTTTCTTTTTCTTTTTCTTTTTTTTTTTTTTGAGACAGAGTCTCACTGTGTTGCCCGGGCTAGAGTGCCGTGGCGTCAGCCTAGCTCACAGCAACCTCAAATTCCTGGGCTCAAGGGATCCTCCTGCCTTAGCCTCCCGAGTAGCTGGGACTACAGGCATGCGCCACCATGCCCAGCTAATTTTTTCTATATACTTTCAGTTGTCCAATTAATTTCTTTCTAATTTTAGTAGAGATGGGATCTCACTCTTGCTCAGGCTGGTTTCGAACTTCTGAGCTCAAACAATCCGCCTGCCTCAGCCTCCCAGAGAGCTAGGATTACAGGTGTGAGCCATCATGCCAGGCTGAATTTTCCTTTCTTAGTTGTGTTTTACTAGAAATTCTGCACACTGCTTTGTTCCTCAAAGTTCTGCAAACCTATAAAATGCCCAATGTCTAGCAGCTTTGTCTGAGAGAATGTATGCATTTCTATATGTGACTGCATTACACCTAAAAGCTACCATGTTCCTACGAAATGATTTCTCTTCTCTTAGGTGTGTTGGATTGGAAAGTCTACACACTGCTTTGTTTCTCAAAGTTGTGCAAACCTGTAAAGTGCTCAATGTCTAGCACCTTTGTCTGAGACAATGTATGTGTTTCTATATGTAACTCCATTAGGCCTAAAACTTATCCTCTTCCAACGAAATGACTTCTCCTTTCTTAGGTGCGTTTGACTAGAACCTCTACACACTGCATTGTTCCTGAAAGTGATGCAAACCTATAAAGTGCCCAATATATAGCAGCTTTGTCTGAGACATCGTATGTGTTTCTGTATGTAACTCCATTCCACCTAAATGTTATCCTCTTCCAGCAAAATTACTTCTAGTTTCTTAGGTGTTTTTGCCTAGAAACTGTATACACTGCCTTTTTCTCACAGTTGTGCAAACCTATAAATTGCCCAATATATAGCAGCTTTCTGTTAGAGAATGTATGCGTTTCTATGTGTAATTCCATTCCACCTAAAAATTACCCTCTTCCAATAAAATTACTTGTTGATTCTTGGGTGTCTGTGACTAGAAACTCTACACACTGCTTTGTTTCTCAAAGCTGTACAAATGTATAAAGTGCCCAATGTCTAGCAGCTTTCTGTGAGAGAATGTATGCGTTTCTATATGTGACTCAATTACAGCTAAAAGCTACCATGTTCCAACGAATGATTTGTCCTCTTTTAGGTGTGTTAGACTAGAAACTCTATACACTCCTTTGTATCTCAAAGTTGTGCAAACCTATAAAGTGCCCAATGTCTAGCAGCTTTGTCTTAGACAATGTATGCGTTTCTATATGTAACTCCATTCGGCCTAAAATTATCCTCTTCCAATGAAATGACTTCTCTTTTCTTAGGTGTGTTTGACTAGAAGCTTTGTTTCTCAAAGTTACACAAACCTATAAAGTGCCCAATGTATAGCAGCTTTCTCTGAGACATCATATGTCTTTCTATATGTAACTGCATTCCACCTAAAAGTTACCCTCTTCAAACGAAATTATTTCTAGTTTCTTCAGTGTCTTTCACTAGAAACTGTACACACTGCTCTGTTTCTCCAAGTTAGTGTTAGTGTTAGATTGATCTTTAGGGTTAGTACTAGCGTTAGGGTTAGGTTCAGGGTTAGGGTTGGGGCTACGTTTAGGGCAACATTTAGGATTAGGTTTAGGGTTATGGCTATTAAGGTTAGGGCTAGGATTAGCATTTGGTCTAGGGTAGTGTTAGGGCTAACTTTAGGTTCAGAATTAGGGCTATTGTTATGGTTAAGCCTAGGGTAGACTTTCAGTTAAGGCTAGTTTTTAGGTTAGGGTTAACGTTAGGATTAGGGCTAGGGTTAAGATTAGTGTTTAGAGTTAGAGTTAGGGTTACATGTAAGTTAGTGTTAGGGCTGGACTTAGAGTTAGATTTAGTGTTTGGTCTTGTGTTTAGGTTAAGGGTAGTGTTATGGTTAGGATTAAGGCTAGGGTTAGGACTAGTGTTAGGGCTAAGGCTAGATTTAGGCCTAGGGCTAGAATTATGGTTGGGGTTAGTGTGAGCTCTAGGGTTAGGTTTAGGGTTAGTGCTAGTGTTAGGGTTAGTGTCAGGTGTCAGATTAGGGCTAGGCTTAATGCTCTTATGTTTAGGGCTATATTTAGAGTTAGCGTATTTGTAGTTTTAGGCTTAGGGCTAGGGTTAAGGCTATTGTTAAGGCTAAATCTATGTTTAGAACTAGGACTAGGGTTAGGGGTCAGGTTAAGTTTAGCATTAGGGTTCGGGCTATGGGTTAGGGTTAGGGCTAGGATTGGGGTTAGGGTTAGGTTTAGGGCTAGAATTAGTGTTAGGGCAAATGTTAGGGTTAGGGCCACCTTTAGGGTTGGGTTAAGGGTTAGGGTTAGGGTTAGGGTTAGGTCTTGGGTTAGTTCTAGTGTAAGATTTAGGGATAGTGTTGGGGTTATGTTTAGGGTTAGGGTCATGGGGAGGGTTAGGGTTATGATTAGGCTTTAGGCTTAGTGCTAGGTTAAAGTTGGTACTATGCTTATTGTTCAGGTTAGGGTTAGTGCTAGTGTTAGGGTGAGGTTAAGTTTAGCCTTACCGTTAGGTCTACAGTTGGGTTAGGGATAGGGTTAAGGTTAGGGTTAGAGCTAGTATTTGGGATAGGGTTAAGGTTTAGAGCTAGTGTTAGGGTTAGGGTTAGGGTTATGGATAGGGTCAGGGGTAGGGTTAAGTTTAGTGTTAATGCTAAGGCTAGGCTTAGGCCTAAGGTTAGATTTAGTGTTAAGGTTAGTGTTAGGGATAGGGTTAGGTTTAGGGCTAGCTTTGGGTTTAAGGTTAGAGCTAGGGCTATGGTTACAGCTACAGGTACTGTTACAGCAAAGGCTAGGGTTAGAGCAAGGGAAAGAGTTAAGGTTAAGTCTAGGCTTAGGGTTAGGGTTATGGCTAGGGTTAGGTTTAGGGTTGGTGTTAGGGTTAGGGCTATGGTTATGGTTAGGTTTAAGGCTAGTGTTAGGTTTAGCGTTAGGGTTAGGTCTAGGTTTGACTTGATATAAGGTTTAGGATTAGGGCTAGTGTTTGGCCTAACATTAGTCCTAACTCTAGCCCTAACCATAAACTTGACACTAGCCCTAACCCTAATTTAGCGTTAACCCTAGCCCTAACCCTGACCCTAAACCCTAACAATAGGCCTAAACTTAACCTTAACTATAACCTTAGGTCCAAACCTAACCCTAGCCCTAACCCTAATCCTAAAGTTAACCCTAATCTTTTTTTTTTATTTCAACATATTATGGGGGTACAAATGTTTAGGTTACGTATGTTGTCCTTGCTCCCCCCCAAGTCCGAGTTTCAAATATGTTCATCCTTTGGGTGGTGTGCATTGCACTCTTTGTGTATGTATATACCCGTCCCCTCTTCCTCCTCCCCCCGCCCCCTCCCCCCTGCCCAACATCCAATAGATGTTATTCTTATATGTGCACTTATGTGTTGACCAGTTAATACCAATTTGATGGTGAGTACATGTGGTGTTTGTCTTTCCATTCTTGGGATATCTCAGTAGAATGCATTCCAGCTCTATCCAGGAGTATACAAGAGGTGCTATATCACCATTGTTTCTTAAAGCTGAATAGTACTCCATAGTATACATATACCACATTTTATTAATCCACTCATGTATTGATGGACACTTGGTTAACCCTAATCTTAACCCTAATCCTAACCCTAAGCCCAGTCCCAAACCTAACTCTAGCCCTAAACCCAACCAGAGTGCTAACCCTAACCCTAACCCTAAATGCAACACTAACCCTAGCCCTAACCCTAACTCTAAGCCTAGCTCTAACCCTAACCCTAACACTAACCATAATACTAGCCTTAAACTTATCCCTAAGCATAGCCATAACCATAATCCGAATGCTACCCCTAACGCTGACATTCGTCCTTATCCTAACTCTAGATGTAATTCTAATTATACCCCAAATCCTGGCACTAAAGCTAGCCCTAACCCTAACCCTAGCCATAACCCAACCTTAACCTTAGACCTAAACCTAACCCTTACCTTAGCCCTAACTCTAGCCCTAGCTAATAACTGTACCTGTAGCTGTAACCAAAGCCCTGGCTCTCACTCTAGCCCTAGAATTAACACTACCACTTATCTTAACACTGAACTTATAGGAAAGACCTATAAGTAATATCTTCTTAGACATTGAAATATTTGATAAGAATAAGAACACACTGCTTCAGTTCACAGAGTTATGGAATTCTGTAAACAACAAAACATGTAGCTAATTTCTCTGAGTGAATAAAAGATTTTTCACATGAAATTCCTTTCCAGCTAAAAATTACCCTCTTGGTACGAAATTCTTTTCCTGTGTTCATAGAAGTGTGTAAGGTGCATACGAGAATGAACTTCTAAAAATGTAAAACCATAGACGTTGTCCTAAACCTAGCACTAATGCGAATCTTATCACTAGGCCTAAACCTAGCCTTAAACCTAACACTAAACTTTATCCTAGCTTTAACGCTAACCCTGATCATAACCATAATACCAGCACTACCATAACCCTAGTCCTAAAGCTAACCCAGCCTAACCCTAACAGTAACCATTACCCTATAACCAAAACTACCCAAACTCTAACCCTAACCCTAAAACTAACCCTAATCCTAAAACTACCTCATTAAACATAACCCCAACGCTAACCCTAGCCCTAACTCTAACTCTAACCCTAGCCCTAACATTAACCTTAACCTTAACCCTAGCTGTAGCCATAAATTGAGCTGGAGGCCTAACAGTAACCTTAACCCTAACCCTAAACCTAACCCTAACCCTAATATTAGCCTTAACCCTAACCTAGACCTAACACTAAAGCTAACATCAACCTTATCCCAAAACCTAAACCTCACCTTAGGTGCAAACCTAACCCTATACCCAACCCTAACACTGGCCCCAACACTAACTCTAACCCAAAACCTATCCCTAACCCTAACCCTAGCCTTAACCCTAACACCAGCCCTAACCCTACTAATATCAGTAATCCTATCCCTAATCCTAAACCTGGCCCTAAATCTAACCATAAACCTAAACATAACCCTAGACCTAAACATAACTGTAACCGTAACCCAAATCATAGACCTAGGTCTAAACCTATCCTGAGCCATAACATTAATCCTAAAACTAGCCCTAACAGTAAGCCTAACCCTAATCCTAACATTAGCTCTAATTAAACCCTAGCTTTATCCCTAATGTTAAAGCTATCCCTGTCCTAACCATATGCCTAACTCTAGCAGGAACCCTAAACCTAGCCTTGGCCCTAACACTAATCCTAACACTAACCAAAACCCTAACACTAGCCCTAACCCTAACCCTAACCCTAACCTTAACACTAACTCTAATCCTAGGCCTAAGCATAACCCAATGCCCACCCCTAACCCTAAATCTAGCCTTACCCCCAACCCCAGCACCAAACCTAACCATAGTCCTAACCCTAACCCTAACTCTAACCCTAAAGCTAGCCATGACCCCTACCCTAACCTTAAACCTAATGCTAGCCCTAATCCTAAAGCTAACCCTAATCCTAACCCTAGCCCAAGGCTTCAACCTACCCTTAGTCCTAACATTAATCCTAAAAGTAGCCCTAACCTTAGCCCTAAACCTAACCCTAACATGACCACTAACCCTCACCCTAACATGAACCCTACCCCTAGGCCTAAACCCAGCCATAGACCTAACATGAATCCTAACACTAGCCCTAACATTAAACCTAATACTAGTCTTAACGCTAACCCGAGTTTTAACCCTAACACTAAATCTAGACCTAACCCTAACCCTAGCCCTATCTCTAACCATAGCATTAATCATAACACTAACTCTAACCCTAGCCCTAGGCCTAAACATAGCCTTAGCCCTAACACTAATCCTAATCCTACCCCTAACCCTAACACTATCCCTAACAATAACCCTAACACTAGCCCTAACCCTAAAACTAACCCTAACCCTAGACCTAATCCTAACTCTGACACTAGCCCTAAACCTAATCCTAATGCTAACCTAAAGCTAGCCCTAACCCTAACCCTAGTCTTAACTCTAACCCTGGCCCTAACCCTAAACTTAACCCGAATCCTAACTTAGCCCAAGTCTTCAACCTAACTTTAACCCTAACACTAATCCTAAACCTAGCCCTACCCTTAACCTTAAACCTAAACCTACACTACCACTAACCTTAACCTTAATGCTAACCCTAGCTCTAGACCTAAACCTAGCCTTAGCCCTAACACTAATCCTTACACTAACCTCAACCTTAAACCTAACACTAGCCCTAACCCTAACTGTAGTCCTCACCCTAACTCTAGCCCTAACCTTAAATCTAAATCTAGCCCTAACCATAACCTTAGTCCTAGACTTAAACCTAGCCTCAGTCCTAACACTAATCCTAACCCTATCCCTAACCCTAACCCTAACCCTAACCATAAACCTAACATTAGCCCTAATCTTAAACCTAACCTGAACCCAAACCTTAACCCTCATGCTAAACCTAACTCTAACCATAGTTCTAACCCTAACCCTAGCCATAACCCCAACTCTAACCCTAGACTTAACCCTTATGCTTTCCCTTGCCCTAACCCTAGTCCTATCTATAACCGTACCTGTAGCTGTAATCATAGCCCTAGCTCTAACCCTAGCCCTAGTGCCACTACTGCCTTAATGCTAAACCTAAGAGAAATATCTATAAGTAATATCTTCTTATACATTGAAATATTTTATAAGATAAAGAAGACACTGTTTCAATTCACAGAGTTATGGAATCCTGTAAACACTCAATCATCGACATTATTTCTCTGAGTGAATATAAGCGTTTTCATATGAAACTCCTTTCCAGCTAAAAATTACCCTCTTGGTATGAAATGCCTTTCCTGTGTTTTGTAGAAACTATAAGGCATATAAGAGAATGGGCTTCTACAAACATAAAACCCTAGACCTAGTGCTAAATGTAGTGTCACTCCATAAATTAATATAACTATATTAGGGACAGAAATGGTGCCAGGAGTTTTGCAGGGCTTTGCCCTGAAGGAAAATGTGAACGTGTTAGCTTGCATATCAAAAGCTGCTTCACCTCAGGAGGCCATCTCAAAGATCAGTGGCAGCTGCTTCCCAGGATGGTGCCGCTATTCTCAGACCTGTAGTTCTGACTTGCTTTGAAAGGCAAAGCAGGTCTGCTAGGAGCCACAGGATGAGAGCTGATCAAAGAATGTCCGCCCAACAGACAGACACCTGTGGCTAAAAGCAAGTAACCCAAGGGACAGTTCCTGCTTAAACTCCTGACTACTTGTCTCAATACACAATAACTTGATTTAAAAAAATGGAGCCACTATATCTCTGTTTAACCCTTCTGTTAAGTGATAAATTTACCTTAGAACTTAGAACTTAGAACTTAGTCTTTGAAAGATTTTGTAACCATTTGTTCAGGTAGATAGAGTTAGTTAAGGGATCTGAAGAAGCCTTTTGAAAAACTTTTAACCTAAGACGAACAATCTGTTATCATGTAAATCTGTTACCCCTGGCAACCGATCACTTCACTCGGGGCCTTTGTGATTAACGGAGAAATCACAAGGTCCCCTGAGTAACCTACTTTTGTCTTTTATCTTTATAAATCTATAAAACTGTACCTTTGTCTCTGCGTATTCTTTTATTTCCATTATTTTCCATTTTCTATTATTTTCTAATCCTTTGCAACAAGCCCTACCTAAGGGACCCGATTTTTTGCTGGAAGCATAGCTAACTCCCCACAACGTAGCGCTAATTCTAGACCTAACCTAGGCTTAAATTCTCCTTAAACCTAACACTAACCCTAACCCTAGCTTTAACCCTAACCCTAACACTAGCACTAACACTAACCATAACCGTAACCCTAGCACTAACCTTAAGTTAACCCTGATGCTAACCCTAACATTAACCCTTGGCTTAACCCTAACCCTATCCTCAACCCTAACACTAGCCCTAAATCTAACCATAAACACAATCTTAGCCCTAACCCTAACCCTAGCCTTATCCTTAACCTTAAGCTATCCCTAACCCTAAAACTTACACAAACCCTAAACCTAGCCCTAAACCTAACCCAAACCCTAACCCCAACACTAACCCAAGCCCTAGGTCTAAACCTAGGCTTAGCCCTACCACTATACCTAACCATAACCCTAACACTAGCCCTAATACTAAATCTAGCCTGACCCTAACTCTAAAGCTAGCCCTAACCCTAACCATAGCATTAACCCTAGCCCTAATCCGAACCCTGACCATAACCTTAACACTAGCACTAACCCTAACCCTAACCCTACCCCTAACCTTAACCTAACCCTACCCTAAACCTAAACCCAGCCACAAC
>CAUYSK010018575.1:0-44763 GCA_963575035.1 Avahi laniger
TCATGGTTGTGGAGCATTTACTCCATCCCAGGCCCTGTGCCGAATCCTTCACCAGCATTCTCATTTGATTCTCACAACATCCCTCTGAAGCAGATACCGCTACGACTGCTACTTTACAAATGAGCAAAAGGAGGCTCAGAAAGTCAAGTGACTTGCCCAAGGCCTCATATAGCAAGTGGCAGATCTGGGACTCAGACCCAGGTCCTCTAGCAAGAGTCTCCAAGGCTCACTTTCAGGAACGCAGGCAAATCCTGCTCTCCACGTCCCTCAGTTCACCCACACTGTTGTCCTTCCCCGACACCAGCTGCCAGAACAGCAGCTTGGGTGGAAAGTAGCGGTGTCCACAGATGACCCGCCCCTCCACCTATGACTGGAACACACTTTACACAGAGCTGCTTGAGAGGAAGGGGAGCTCTGCAGGGAGTGTCCTGAAGGCCATGCTGCCAACCAGAGGAGGAGGGGGAACAGAACCTGGCTGGGACACTCTGGCCCTTTTGGTCCAGCCTTCAGCCAGAGCCCTCCCCCACCCCAGGACGGAAGAGAAAGTAGCTGAGAGCCCACCGTCACTGCCGGCCAGCCTGGAGGAAGCAGGTGCACTGGAATGGCTTCCTGCTGCCACTGCCGTTGCAGAAGGGCCTGAGTTTCCTCCTCTAACGGCCAGACCTGCTGGAGGCCTCCCTTCCCTGGGGATGCTCACTGCCCCTCTGCAGGGCACTGTGCCATCTGCCTGGCCATCATCAAGCATAGCCCTGAATCTGTGACCTGGCACTGGTGGCCTGGGGGCCCGAGGTGGGGTGAGGAGTAAGCTAGACTAGGAAGTACCCACCTCTCAGCATGAGGAGCTCTCTCTACCCCACCCCCACCCTGCCCACACACACCTCGACTCCCGTGCCAGTTTGGGGGCCGAGGTGGGATAGTTCCTGGGCACAGAGAGATACAAGAGCTCATGGGCACATCTCGGGCTCCTGATACACCTCCGCACCAGGCTGGCCCACACACTCTGCCAACTGCTGACACAACTGAAAACCTTGCCCTTGGTGGCTGGGAGGGGTAGAGTGGGGGGAACAGAATGGACTGGGAGGCAGCTATGTCTCTCCTCACTTGCTTTTTTAAGGAACTTACTTCTCTGGAGTAATCTCTGCTAAAAAAGAGACTTACAGGCAGTCAGGGCATTCCCAAGATGCCGTCTGTGCCCCTTCCAAGTGTCCTATGCACAGAAATGAAGGCAGCCATGCTGAGCCTGCTCTTGGGGACAGTGGGAAGGGGGGTCCCTGGCACCTCAAAGGACCATCCCCTCTCAAGACCCTTTCTTCTGCCTAGCCAGGAGGAAGAGAGAGTAGAGGGCTATACTGGCAACACAAAGTAGGGCCAAGACTGCCACAGGCCTTAGGGTGCTGGGGTTTCAAGGCTTTTAAAAAACAGCATTCTAAGGAATGAAGGCTGCAAAAGCACTTATGGTTTGTGGGGAAGGCGTGTCATGGGCAGTGGGGTGGCAGATGCAGTCCCAGGAAACTGAGGTTTAGAAGACAGTGTCCCTCCAAAGCTCCTCAAGTCAGGACTCAGGCCCAGGATGCCCTGTCCCTGGCCTCTGAGGGGTATTGAGGCTTCCGGAGCTGGGTGATTCTCCTCCTACCAAGAGGCTCCGAGAGGAACCCCAGGACAGCCCCACCCTTCTTTCCCCACCTACTTCAGCCACATCTGGGGAAATAACAGAAAGTCCCTTCTTTCCTAAATGAGGAAACAGCATGAGGAGCCTGGGAGAGTTCCGGACTGGGGGGTCAGAGGGACACTCACCCGCATGGCCTGGCCTGGAGCAGCCCAGAGCAAGGAGATTCCCTCCGATGCTGCTCCTTTAGCGGCTCAAAATAGCACTGTCTGAGCCCCGCCCCCGTCCCGCCCTCTCCCGGCCCCTCCCGCCGGAGCTGCCCAGCCCTGGCCGGAGCCAGTGGAGAGAGCAAGTGGTCTGCAGGACTGCGGGTACCAGGTACGCCAGGCGGGAGAGGTGATACAGCGTGTATGGGGAAGGGAAGGAGGAGGCTCTTGGAGTGAGGGCATCGGAGTTGGGGGGGTGGGGCAGGCAGAGTTGGGGGTTAGGGGCATGGGACAGGGAGGGTGGGACTTTCCTACTGACACACACCCAGGCTGCCGGACAGCTGAGCTGATACGGCCCCTAAAAATAGCAGAGGAATTTGAGACCTGCAGCCCCCGGCCCCACAGGCCAAGACTGAGACGAGCACATGCGCATTCACGTACACACACGTACACCCCAGCATGCACGAACACTCAATCACAGCACAGTCTTCTCAAGAACACACAAATCATAGGTCTAACCCAGCCATCTAATTACTGCGGCAGAGGCCAAGACAGCCACTAACGTCGCCTCCAATACGACACACAGGGCCCACTGCACATTGTGCCCAAACAGCAGCCACACAGCGGTCCTGTAAAGTCCAGCGGGAGCACAGACCCACACAATCAGTCTGAGGCCACTGCAGCTGCCTCACTGCGATAAACACCCTGGGGACAAGCAGAGAATCAATCACACTCTCTGTGTATACATCCTTCTCCCCCCCACAAGCCAGTGACTGCGCAGGCACAGATGAGGGTGGGGTGGGTGGGGTGTGGTGGGTGAGCCTTAGCCCTGCAGACAGGAAATCGTGGGTGTCTGGCCAATGATCAACGGCTGCCAGTGCAAAGCCAGTGTTCCTTGTAAAGAGACATCCTGGCCTGGCACTCCAGTTATCGTGACAGGATGCCCAGACCAGGGCTCAGGACCCCCCGAGAGGCTGAAATGGGAGCTGGGAACCAAATGAGAAGAAGCAAAAAGACAGGACCTGCAAGTCTCAGAAGATGTCAGCTCTGCAGAAAAAAAGGAAACAGTCATTGCCTCCTTCTTCCTCTCCAGGGAAAAAAAAAAAAAAAGGGTCAGGTGGGGGAGGTGCTAGGAAGCCCTGAAGCAGAGCTATCTCCTAACCAGACTGGCAGAGACTCTGGGCTTGTCACCCCTGGTCAGTTCTAGGAGCCAGCAGGTCCTGTAAATTGTAGGACTTTCTCCATGAAAAGATTGGTAAGCACTGACCGAGAAGACCAAAACCCAGCTCTGCCTCCTACCCACCACACACTGTCCAAGTCACATCATCATACAGCCCCACATAGGCCATTGGGACACAGCTGCTGCTCACTAGGAAGTGGTATTCTTCCCGGCGGATACCCTGGCCCTTCTGAAGCACGTGCAGTGTCACAGGTCTCTGCATCTCCAGTGCCTTCTTAGCACAATGGTGCCAACCTCAGCTTCTCACTGAAATCCCCTGTGGGACTTTAAAATCACTGGTGCCTGGATCCCACCCTTTCCCTCTTCGTTTCTGATTAATTGGGCTAGGAGGATGGCCTGGGCCCTGGGATAAACTCCCCACGTAATTATTACATGCAGCCAAGGCTGAGAACCGCTCGACTCTGAGGCCAGCATAAGGCCTGGCACGGATGTGCCCATTTGTTAAATGAATGAGTGAATGAATGAAAGAATGAATGACTTTGCTGTGTGAACATGGGCAGCTGACTTAAATATCCCTCATGCATAAAATGAGGATTAGGCCTGCACTGACCCTTTTACCCAGTTGGCATGAGACTGATCAGAACATATGTGAAAGAGCTTTGTTCTCAAAGTTCTCAGACCAGCAGCATCAGCATCACCTGGGGACTTGTCAGAAATGCAAATTCCAGGGCCCTACTCCAGACCTACTGCACGAAGAAGGATAAGGGTCTGGATAAGGGTGCAGCATCTGTGTTAAACTGGGCTTCCAGGTGATTCTGATGCACATTAAAGGCTGAGAACCACTGCTTAAAATGAATTTGGCTAGGTTTGGGGGCTTATGCCTATAATCGTAGCACTATGTGAGGCTGAGGCAGGAGGATCACTTGAGGCCAGGAGTTTGAGACCAGCCTGAGCAAGAGTGAGACCCCCGTCTCTACGAAAAATAGAAAAATTAGCCAGGTATGGCTGGCGCTTGTAGTCCCAGCTACATGGGAGGCTGAGGCAGGAGGATCGCTAGAGCCCAAGAGTTTGAGGTTGCTGTGAGCTAGGTTGACATCACTGCACTCTAGCCCAAGTGACAGAGCAAGACCCTATCTCAAAAAAAGGAATTTTTTTGTAGGGTACCATGGTTAAGGGCAAGTTCTCCAGAGCCAAACTGCCTGATTTAATCTTGGCTCTTCCACGTTGTAAACTACACAACTTGACCTCTATGTGCTTCACTTTCTTCATCTGTAAAATGGGAAAATAACAGTACCTACCATATTGCATGTTTATAGGGGATAAAAGAATTAGTACATACAAAGCCCTACGAATGGTGTCCAGCACATTAGTTTTCAATAAATTTTAACTATTATTATCTACTTATGATCATTACAGAAGAAAAAAGGGGCATCAAAGCAAAATTTCCAGGTAACTGAAGCCTACCCCTTTTAAGGGACAAAATATTTTCTATTTTAAGTCGTTTTCTAAATTCTATTTCTGTTTACAATCATAAAAATAACAAACATTTTACATACTCTCTTTCTTAAGCAAAACACTCTGAATTCATCTCAGAGATCTCAAACTCAGAGATTCCCTCTTGAGCTCAATCCATTTCCACTCCATCCCGCACTGAAGGGCACGTCGGCCCCACTGCGATGACTCCGACTTCCCAGCCCGGCTACAAGACGGCTTCTGCCCCATCACTGCCCCACGCCTCTCTCAAAGGGCACCAGCCCCCTCCCAGGCACCGCCGCCAAACTGAAGCCTCGGATACGCCTATATTAGGAAGGCCAGACGCCCTTTGTGGCTGTATGTCTGATTTTTAGTTCTTTTGCCCCCTGCCCCGTCAGGCTGTCACCTGTCACTCGCCTGTCAGCGTGACTGTCTCCAGCAGTCTCACTTCCTTCTAATACGCTTTTTCTGCCAAAGGCTAGGAAACCAGATAACCAGGCCTGATAGGAGGCGTCCAAAGCACAACAAGCGGGATGTCAGCGAAACCTGCAGGTTCTCCTGCGAGTGGAGGGCCTGGGTTTTCACGCGAGGACTTGCTGTCCTCTCCTGTGGCTGCGCGAGGGCCTTCTGGGCCCACTGCCATTGAGCAGTGCTCCGGAAGACGACTTCTGGGTGACCAAGGCGTCACTTCATCTGCACAGTCTTGTTCTGAGTTACGGGTAACCATGTGTCCATCCACTCCTCTTTTCTATTCAGATGACTAAACCCTGTCAATTCCGTCTCTGAGGCGTTTGGTGTAGCTGACACAGATCATCTCAAAGCAGTTTCGCTTCCCCTCGTGAAAAGGGCACAGCTCTTTGTTCAGAGGGGAAACCTGAGGCCCCGGCAGCCCACATAGCTTCACACCCGACCACAAGCTCTGCTGCTTAAAGGGTGGTGCCATCTCAGGGCATGATCCATGTCTTCAGGAAGCCTAAGCGAGGGCTCCGGAGGCCATGCAGGCGCTCCCACAGCCAGCCAGACCACCCCCGGGCCCCTCGGCCTGCCTCCTCGGACAGCCGTAATCTACAACACCTCACCTTCACTTCTCTGGGCTCCTCTCCCTCTTCCCAGCCGGCCTGGCTCTCACTCTCTCACCCTCTCTCAGGTAGATCTCTCCACATCCCCTGCCCTTGTCACCGCCACCAGAGCCTTTACTTGTGAATGCTTCTCCACGTTGCCCAACCCTCCCCGTCTCTCGAGGCCCATCTTGAATCCTGCCTCTTTTGTGCAGCCTTCCCTGAAACCCAAGACCTGCCTGAAGTGCAGTGCAAAGAGCATGAACTTGGCAGACACATGCGCCTGGGTCTGAATCCCAGCTCAGCCTCTTTCTTGCTGTCTGACCTAAGGGAAAGTTATTTGACTTCTTAGAGTTTCCACTTCTGTTGCCTTTAAGTAGTATAATACCTATCTTGTGGGGCTGTCATGAGACTGGAAGAGACAGTACATGTAAAGTACCTGACGTCAGGCCTGGTGAATTGTAGGTAGTAATTAAATTATTACTATCACTGAATTACCCATTAAATACCACAGCACTCACTGTCTACACTTAAGCATATCACATACATATAGTGGTTCTTGATCATACTCGATATGGTGCTCTATTGTATACAGCGGAGTCACACACTGTATAGGGTTAAATTCTAAAGTCTGCATGTAAGGCAAAAATAGAATATAGTAAAAAAAAACTCCTGAAAATCCCTTAAATTGTTCACAAAGTATAGTGCACATGGGTTTACAATTTTATTTATTTTTTTAGAGTCAGGATCTCACTGTCACCCAAGCTGGAATGCAGTGGCATGATCATAGCTCACCGCAGCCTCAAACTTCTGGGTTCAGTCTCCTCCACTCAGCGGGATCAACCCATTTCTTCTCTGGAATGAACTAAAGAAACAAATGAAAAACAAAAAAAACTTCTGGGCTCAAGTGATCCTCCCACCTCAACCTCCCGAGTACCTGGCACTATAGGCAAGGACGAGCCACCATGTCTGGATAATTTTATTTTTATTTTTATTTTTTGTAGAAATGGGGGCAGGGAGGATGTCTCTTGCTATGTTGCCCAGGCTGGTTTTGAACTCCTGGCCTCAAGTGATCCTCCTGCCTCAGCCTCTCAAAGTGCTGGGAGTAGAGGTGTGAGCTACTGCACCAGGCCCAGATTTGCAATTTTAGACTGCTGTGATGTAGTTTCTTGCACAAGCATATAGTTGAATTTATTAAAGTTTATTGTGCATATGCCATGACTATACAGCATAACTAAAGTTCTGAATGGTAATTAATTTGTGTTGATTACCATTGTTGTATGTTTAAGCCTGTTCTCCCTGGAGAGCAGGGGCTATTTCCTGCTTCCTTTACATCCCATCCCATTCCCTAGCACCAGGCACACAACAGGTGTTCCATAAAAATCCACTGGATTTAGCCAACTGATCTGAAAGGTGTAGGTACACTAAGCCAGCTGAACAGAATGGGGGAACAAGGGGACCTCCATGTGAGGTGACAACTTCAACTACTCTGCTCTCCCACGTTGATAACATGGGTGCATGAAAGGTCCCTAACTCTGTTTCAGGCACTCTGCCAGGTCAAGTGGCTAAGCAGAGCTGGGGGCAGGCCAAACAGCAGGCTCTGAGGGGTGGAGGACGTTGTTGACTTATTTAACTAGCTGTCACACCTAGTACCCCGAGATGAGCACTGTGGGCAAGCACTATGCCTGCTTCGTTTGGGGCCTCCCCACAACTAGACTGTGAGCTTCTTGAGGCAGAGGTGTGTTGTCTTGTTGTCTCCCCAGCACCCACTTAGCACTGGGCCCTGCTCAGATATGACACGTGATACATGTTTGAGTGAGTGAGTGAAACAAGATGATGCAAACATCCTTCCTGATTTCAGAAGACATACAGACCAGCAGAGGAGAAAACAAACGTATCCCAATATTTATAATTCAAGTCAGAATGTGCTCAGAGCTCCAACTGGGCATCAGTAACATTCTAGGGAAGTTCAGAGGCAGAGACCTTTTCCAGTTGGGGAATTAGGCAGACAGCTTACAGACAGCTTGGAGCTAGGCCATGAAAGAGAGAAGGGATTTTATAATGTGGAGATGAGGTAGGAGCAGATTTCCAGGGTAAAGTAGTAGAAGAGAAGGCAGAGATGGGAAAAATGAGATGTGGACAGTAAATCTGGATGAAGTATAGGACACATAGAGGGAAACAAGGAGAGACAAAGCCAGGAAGGTAGGCAGGTCCCCAGTCAAGAGGTGTGTGTTGTAGCAGACCTGTTGTTTCTGCTGCCTGCTACCCATTCCTCCATCCTCTGATTACAGCAACCCAGTTTCCCTATGGGGACCTAGACTAGCCTGTGACTTGGGCCTAGCCAATGAGAGTATCATATCCCCAAGCTATATGGATTGGTTTGTGTAGGGCATGTGACCCAATCAGTTTCAAAGACATATAATGAAACTTTGACTAGTATTATTGAAAGAGTCACACTTCTCTTCCCACAAGACTTGAACCTGGGGCTGTGCCATTTTGTCATTACTTGTCTGAGGACCAAGTCAGCCTAGATGAGTTGAGAGAAAGAAATGGCCTGGGTCCTGGTCACACTCCTTATGTTTCTAGATAAGGCTGAGCCTATAGCCAGTTCAACACCTGGAGTTTTCAAATATTTGAGCCAATGAGTTCCTTCTTTTTGAGCCAGTTGAGCTGGGCTTTCTGTCACTTGCAACTGAAAGATCTGTACCTGAGACCACGGCAAGGTAAGCAGTCTAAGGAAAAAGAAAGCACATACAGAGACTAGCCATGAGGCAGACATAGTGCTACTTCTTTTCCTCGCAAATCCCTGAGAGGTAATGCTGAAAAGGGGGATTGCAGACTAGGAAGTAGAGGTTTACAAAGGTTAAATAACCCCAGCATCCTGCTCCTTCCACAGTACCACCTGCCTGGGAAACAATGAGAGGCACGGCAGGTTTCTGGAAGGTGAAGGGGCATGATTTAAACTGTGCTTTAGGAATGCTGATCTAACAGAAGGATACTGGGGAAGGGAAGGAGGCTAGAAGCTGAAAGACCGTAGAAAGTCAAGGTGATGGCTAGATGAGAGATAAAGAGGGTCTGCCTAGGATTCTGGCGATGGGTGGGGGAGAGAGGGTGATGCAAATGAAAAAATCAGCAAGACCTGATAACTATTGGGGGAGGAGGGGAAATGGGAACAAGCAGGTGGGGGTAGGGTTAGGTAAAGGAACTATAGAGCTTGGGAGTTTGAGAGGACAGTGTGAAGCCACTATGCAGAATAAGGAAGAAAGATGGAGGCTCGTTTAAAAGGAAAGAGTTTGGAAAACACTGAGACTGAGGTTCTATTTAATATCTTAACAAAAGGTACTCCCCTGACCCCATTTGTCCCTCTAGTTTCCCTGTAAATCAAAACACCTTTTTAAAAAAGTCTATAAACCCTGTCTCCATAAATGGATACTAATTATATAATATTTGTATTGCAAGTTTGCAATACATAAAATGTCACTAATAGAACTCTTTATTTAGGGAAGTCCTATTTCAAGCGCTCAGCCCCCAAGGCTGGGGAGGACCTGGAGCGCTTGCTTCCTGGGGTAGAAGGCACGGGCCAGCACGGTGACAGGTGCACTCTCTCAGATGGCCGCTTCAGAGGTTCCTCCTCGCCAGCCCTAGGACAAGTTTCCCTTGTCCTCAAAGAAAATGCCAGTGCTAGAGTGCCTTCCCTTTCTTGGGAGGAATTATCCTTTATTCCTATTTGTGTGTGTGTGTGTGTGTGTGTGTGTAACAAGTGTCTTCTCTTTACGGAATAACAGTGTTGTGTTAGTAGACAGCGATGGGTACCCTTTAAGGTGCCAAGATTTTGGGGGAAATTTTACCGACACAGACGACCAATGGATCCTGAAATGTAAGAGGACAGGCCCCCTTGAAGAAGCCTAGGGATGGTCTCAGGGAAGGCAATGAGGGCCAAGAGGAAACCTGGAGTGACCAAACACGCACGCCCCGGAATCCGCCCAGACATTCTGCACCGGTCGAGTCCGTGCGGGCCGAAGCAGCCCCAGACCCACGTCGCGACCCGCGCTTCCTGGCCCCACCCGCCGGCCGGCGCGTGGGTGGAGCCAGGGGCGGAGCCAGGCCCGGCACATGCGCCGGAGGCCCCGGGATGCACCGCCCTGCAGCGCTGCCGGAGCCCAGCAGAGGGCGTCCGCCGCCTTCTCACAGACCCGCCCTCGCTGCCCAGGCTGCGGGATTTCACCTCCGCGGGGCCAGCCTCCTGAGCCCGCCCCCAGGGGGCGTCCCCGGGGAGCTCGAGGCCTGAGGGGGCAGTAGCGGCAAGATGGCTTCTCCCCATACCGAAGAGGCAGGGGTGAGCTCAGCGCCCACTTTTTTTTTTTTTTTCCACTTCCCTGATCGGGAATCGAACTTAGGCCTGCAGCGCTCACTTTGTTCACACCGCTCTATCCCCAGAGCCTAAAACTGTTTGTACATATAGTAGGCGTTCAATAAATGTTTATTGATGGAATAAAATGAATACATGAATATAAGATCAGAAGACACCAGGGACACCTTGAGTCTGTGTTGTGGAGAGGGGTCCGGGACAAGCAATCAGGAGGGTCAGTGGGCATGGCGGGGTGAGCCACAAATCACTGCCCCAGAGGTGGTCACTGAGGCGTGGGGCTCCAGCTCTACCCCTAGCCCTGCCTTGGCACCCCCAAAGGTTTACTCAGAGCCTGGTGCCACCACACCATGTCCCAGCACAGAGCCCAAGCAGCGATGCCTGAAGTTGTCCTCTTTGCCAAGACCAGGAGTCAGTCCCTGAAAACTAGGCAGTCAGGTGCTGGCTGAGTGCAGGGACCACCTGACTGGCTAGTCCAGTAGGTCCACTGCTCTCTGAAGACGCTCAGCTGCTGGGGATTTCCAAATTGCCTCTGCTTTGCCAAGCTCCCACGGGGCCCAAAGCCAAGGGCCAGCCTTGGGGATGGTTTCCCAAAATCCCCCACAGCCCTGCCCCAAATCTCATCACGACTCGGGTCACTCCTGAGTCTACTAAATGCACCACATCCACTATATTCCCATCCCCACCCCCTCTGGCAGACATGAGGGGATAAGCATAATGAGGCATTGTTCTGCTTTTCATATAAATGACAACTCTTTTCTACTTCCACAGAAGAAAAAAAAGAAAACCAGTTTAAGGGTCAGCCACACTGATTTAAATAAAACATCAGTAAGGTCTTCCTGGGTGTGAGCTGGAGGCCTGTGGTGCTTATTCTCAAAATCAAAGAGGCTCCTTTAGACAAGCCACAGGTTCTTTCAACACTGGACATTCAATAAATATTTGAGGATCTGTGTGTTCACCTTGGGAGGCCCCTATTGGGCCTGTTTCTAGAACCCTTTGAAGTAAAAATAGAGCACAGCCCCAATCGCCACAGAAGCAGGAAGGAAGAAGTGAAAGCCTCTACCCTGCCTACCAACCCACCACCTCCGCGTTAACAGCCCGGGCCAAATCCACCGGGGCATGTGAGCACCTGTGTGTTACAACGCTGGGGAGAAGGCACGCTTGACGAGGTAGGGAAGCTCTGCCCCCGTTGTGGTGGCACACAGCCAGGGGCCTGTTGGCCCTGGGGCATCAGGATTCCAGAGCTGGTGAAGCATAGCAATTGCCAAAGAGGACAAACCTTCCTTCCTGAGAGGAAGGGGGATGGCCACCATCCCCAGCCTCACCAGGGGGACTCTGCAGGAGGGGACAAACCTTCAAGAGCACCCATCATTTCTCTCTGGGAGCTGTCTGGAGCTGCACTGTTCGATGTGGTAGCTATGAACCATGTGTGGCTATTTAAATTGGGGTTAAGTAGAAACAATGGGATGATTTCTGATTAAATTAAAATCAAATTAAATTAAGCTTCAGTCCCTCAGTCACACTAGTTACATTTCAAGTGCTCAATAGCCACATGTGGTTAGTGGCTACTGAGATGGACAGCACAGACGGTAGGACATTTCCATCTTTGGATACTGTTCTGTTGGACAGATCTGGTCTAGAAGTTCCCCCTTCAGTTTGTCCTGGTCACCCTTGCCAAAGCCTCTTCAGGTGATGCCCCTGACTACCTGCTGTTGTCTCTCAACCCTACCGCAGGGTCTACTTAGACCTCATTTGCCTTGCCTTGGTCCCTGTGCCTCAAAAAGAAGTGGGGGAAGGGGGTATAGTCACAATTTAATACCAAGCCTGGGAGCAGAAGCCAGATGCCAAGGTCCTGAAACGGCAAGGCTGAATGGAAACCTGCCCCCACCCGAAGGCGTCCCGGGCCTGGGAGAAAGCCCCTCAGTGCCACACAATCGGTCCTTGTTTCTGTAGTCTCTGGGCCGTGCACTGGTAAGACATCTGGAATGTAGTGGCCTGAGGGCTTCCCCAAGTCACCCGCTGCAGGACTCGTCTGATGTTAGCGCTCCCAGAGAGAGCAGTCCCAACAGAATCCTGAACTTTCAAGAGCAAATACGCGCAATAAAGCCTCGTCTGGGGCAGCATGCCAGAATTTCTGCCATGGGGCAGTGAGGACCATCACTGGACAGCCCCCTGCATCACCAGCTGGATGGATGAAACGAGGAGGAGGGCAGGGAGGATGTGGTGGAGAAGGGACTGTGGGCATGCTCGCCATGCTAGAGAGGCTCAGAGCAGCTCCCCCAGCCCGAGACTCACGAAGCGCAGGAGAATAGAACACAGTGTGGCTCGGACTGCCATGGCCCTCTAGCATGGGGACTTCATTTGAGAGGTCCTGCTATGGTAGTTAGAAAACCTGAGTGGGACAGTCCAGGCCAGCTCATATGTGTGGTGGGAGCAGAGGACAGACCCCGGGAACTGGCAAGTCAGCGCTTTCTATTCTGCACTCAATTCCTGCTTAGCCCTAATCAAGATGGGCTGTCAGGAGCAAGACTGGTGTGAAGAAACAAAATAAGTTAAAGACAGACCAAAAAAAAAAAAAAAAAATAGAGTGAGTCTGTTCAACTGGAAAACAAATAGGTAGAAAGAAGCCTGGCACTCCAAAGGTATTGCCAGCAGCCAAGAATGTGACTGGAGGAAGTCACAGAAAAAAACAGCACAATTTAAAAAACTGACATCATTCCAGGTGACGTTTTGCAGGAGGAACAAAAAAAGAAAAAAACGAAAAAGAAAAAAAAACGTGACATCAAACTTCAGACCACACTGGAAAGTCAGGGCAATGCAATCCCACTCTGAGATTGCTGTGCGGGCCGGAGTAAGCCTGGGCCTGTTTCCCTATCTCTATCCAAAAGGCACCTGCGGCAAAAGCACCAGCCTGGGGACAGGAATAAAGCAGCCTCCCAACCCACCCCATGAGCAGAGCTGAGTCATTAACAGGAACAGGGCCTGTGGCATTCCTGCGGGCAGATGCTCAAACAAGCTGCCAGGCACCAAGTGCTTCCCAACAGAGGGAGGGAGATCGATTGATGATGATAATGGTGGTAATGATATTTTGAGCCTTAGCTCAAAAGGCACTTTATTTTGAGGCACTATTCTAAGCAATTTATATGTATTGATTCATTTAATCCTCAAAACAACCTTACAAGCAAAGTATTATTATTATTCTCATTTTACAGATAAGGAACATGAGGCACAGGGAAATTAAATAATTTGCCCAGGGTCACTTAGGCAGTAAGCAGCAGAGCCTGGACTTGGACCCAGGCAGTCTGGCTCCAGTCTTGGCCCATACATAACAATGTGTTAACAATACATACATAACGGCGTGTAACTCTAGACCTGTGAGCCCTTCACCTAGGCTGCCTTCCTTCTTTCTCTTCCCCAGAATGAGCTGAGAGCAGTGCCTACAGCCAAGACTCTGTTTCTACAGCAACAATAGGAGCTGCACTTTTCAGATTCTGAAAATGAATTGAGTGGCACGAAGGGTAAGGGATCCTTTATAGGATGGGTCTCTCTTTCAGAGGCACAGAAAAAGAGACCTCAAAATCAGCAGTCGAGGGAGACAAAGGGGCTGGATGAGGAATCCAAGGCCTTGATTAAAGAATGAAAACTGTCCTCTGGTCTGAAGGACAGAGAAGGTGAGAGCTGGTTAGAAGGGCTGGAAGCTAATGGCAGAAATGCTTTGGACGGGGCTGGGGGAAAAGGACAACCTGGTATAAATCCTGCAGCATGTGTGTACGTGCGTGTGTGTCACCCAGGCCATTCCTGAGCTGGATGTCCTGCCACAGAGCCCAGTCCTGCGGTTCTCTTGCCCAGGTGGAGGCCCAGTAATGACGGGTGGAGGCAGGAGTGATACAGCAGCCCTGAGAGAGGAATGCAGACAGGCATCGGTGTGCACGGTGGTTTGCCTCCCACGAGCAAGGGCGAGGGCATTTTGGGTGAAGTGGTCAGGCTGGTACTCTTCACCTTCTCCAAGTCTAGGCCTCATTCCTGCCCGCACCACCCCCAACCAACCCTTACCTAGACAAGAAACCCCTGTCGTCCAAAAATCCAGAGGCCAGAATCTCAGGCTGCCAATGCAATGGGGGCTCTGCCAGGCAAAGCCAAGTGTTAAGGGAATAGGGATGTTTGCTGGTCACTGGATTCCAGGAAGACAGACCACAGCAGTCCTCCGCCCCCCCCTCCAGCTTCTCAGGCAGTGGGCCCAGCTTCCCTGCTGCCTCTATTGATCTTGCGGCACGGCCAAGCGAGTGGGGACTCGACCTCGCCCTGTGCCTGTGTCCTTTAGGTAACCCAAGCGCCTGCTGAGGAGGATGCAAGGCTGTGCCAGGCTCGGCACAGGCTGGGACCTCAGTGCCTGAAGTGCCAGGCACATGGGCTCCCACAGCCTGGACAGCTCCAGGGAGGGCAAGGCAGAAGATTCCAGCCCAGCCGGGGAGGACACCTTTACTGCTCTGAGGCCAGCCCCCTGCAATCAGCTCCACAACCAAACCAGAGCAGCAGGGGTGGGGGCAAGAGGCAGCCCCCTAACAGGAAGAGCTAACATAAAGAAATGGTATCCGGCCCTTCCCCTCACCATGTTCCTGGAAGTTCCTACTGGAATCTCCAGATACTTTTCCCTTGATGTGTTGGGGCTGGGCATGAAACTGGGCGTCACCAAAAGTCAAGACTGTCTCATGCTGCCTGACAGTGCTGTCACTACTTGGCCTCTAGCCCACGCCACCCAGGGCTGGGATCTATCTTTTTGCAGATGTCTTCTGTTCTAGTGGAGGCTCGGGCTCCTTGATCACAGGGGTGGCACCTTCAGCCTTTCTCCTCCACAGAACCAAGCCCGCAGTGACACAGAGCAGGTGCATCCTGATGTCCTGCTTTGACTGTGCCAAAGTTCCAGGGACATCCGTACCTGGCCCCTTCCCTGTAGCCCAAAGCCTGCCTTCCACCCGCCTCACATGCAGCCCTCTTCTGCCCCAGAGCCAGGGACAGCCTCGCAGTCCTGCTGCCAGAGAAGAGAGCCCAGGAAATGCCCTGCGAGAAACCTCCCTCCCTGTGTACCCTGCTCGCCACAGGGCCTGGCAGTGAGAGAAGCTGGTGAGGGAGGAAGTGAGTCAGCTCCTTGCAGAAACGGGAATGGGAGGGAGGGGCCTGCAGAAATGAGATCAGGGGGCAGAGGGTACAGAGACTAGAAAGGTCACTAGAGAGAGGGAGCCAGGCCCTGGAGGTGTTGTGGGGCCCACAGAGTAGAGGCCAGGTCCGGCTGGCTGTGTGGCCCCTGTAGGCCAGAGAACCTGGGTCTGGCAGGCTCGGCCCCACCTGAGGATGGAATCCGAGGCGGCTCCCTCCTGACTCATGTGGCTGGAGGTAGTGAGGCCTTGTGGGATGTGGCCAGCCTCGTCCTCTCCTCGCAGAGGTGGAGTCTCTGGCCTCCAAGCCTTTCCAATCCCTCTCCTGAGCCCTGCAGCCCCAGAAGCTCAGGTTGCCCCTGACCTGGCCCAGAAGGGAGACCTCTGTTTGCATCTCCCGGAGGGGCCTGGAACTGAGTCTGGCCCTAAGAGCAGAGCAGTTGGGGCTGCCCTGGCACCAGCCCTGCCCTCTCTGTAGCCCCTACCCATGTGGGGGCTGTCCCCAGGCTACAGCTAGAATCTGCTGCTCTGACTAGGAAAAGTCCTTACTGTGAAAACTCCCAGTCCGCTGACATTCCAGCAGGAAGGCAGTTCAAGGAAAGGAGCAGAAGGGAAGAGGAAGCTCTGAGCCGTCCCGGGCTACATTCCAGCCTCTCAGAGACCTGCAACCAGTAAGACGCATTCCATTCTAGGCGCGTTCCTCCAGGGTCTCCTGAGTTGGATACTGTGGTCCCCACAGAACCCTGAATCTCCTTCTCACCCAGGCCTGACACCTTCACCTCCTATGAAGGGGCAGTCCCTGGGACCCTCCTGTCCCAGGCTCTTGCTCCTAGAGCCATCTCTCCCCACTCCTTTCCCCAAGCATGTAAGCAACAGAGTCAGTGGATGAAGGCAGGATATGGCAAGCTACAGACAAGTCACCAAGGCCAGAGGGGAGGGTTCCAGGAACCAACTAAAGTTTTGGTTCCAGTGCAGAAGACTGGACAGAGAGACTGGGAAAGCAGTCTCTGATTAAAGAACTATCTTCTTTCCTGCAACAAATCTCCATCACACTCATGAAGTGCTCCAGCATTGGAGAAACAACAAAGTAGCTAATTAATGACAATCTTGTGAATGCTGTGAGGATGAAGGATGGGGTGTTGCCCCAGTGGGGACCTCACACAGTGTGGGAGGATCAGGGATGGCTTCCCTGAGGAAATGACATTCAAACTGAGGCCAGTGTGTGTAAGCATGAGGATGGGCAGGGAAAAGTACCATGGACAGAAGGAAGAGCAGGAGCTCAAGGACAGAAGTCCATGACTCTGCACTGCACACCCATCACCTGCGAGGCCCCCGCCACGCTGCACTCCCCTGCACACAGAGGATACGACAGTGTCCAGCCCTGTGCAACCAAGAGGAGCCTGCTCTTGGTCAGAGGTGACACTCCAGAGATCCTGCCACCCCAAGAGCTGCAGAGATCAGTACTCCCATGCTAGTATGGGCCAAAAAGGTGAGGGCAACGTCCCTGCCTCCCAGACCTATCATAAGGGGCAACAGTGTGCCCTTCCTCCACCCCTGGGGGATCACACCCAAATGCTGCCAGTCCTCTCCCAGCTCCCACAAGACCAAATACTGTCTGCTGCCACTTGGGATCACTTCTTCCAGTGGATCCCAGGAGACACTGAAAGCAACGGTCACACCCTTCTGCAGTACGCCAGCCATGGAGCAAGAGAGATCAGTTACTCCGGGCTTCCCCTATCTTTCTGGAGGGATGACAAGGAGGTGACAAGGCTTCTAGGCACAGGACAGTAGGAATCAGAAGGGTCCAGGTCTGAGCCAGACAGTGGATTTATAAGGATATCCAGATGCTGCCTTCCCCTCCCCCATATGGCACACTGAAGCCATCAGTTAAGAGCTGATGGCTCCAGTTCAAATCCTAACAAGTCACTTAATACCTGTCTGACATTATGCAACTTGCTTAACTTTAACCTCTCTGTAATCTAGTTTCCTCATCTGCGAAACAGCGATCATTATAGCCCCTCCTTCAAAGTGCTGCTGGGAAAATTAAATGAGTTAATACACATAAAACACCGAGAACAGAGTCTAACATACAGTGAATGCTAGCCGTGACCCTCACCTTGCCAGTCCTTCCCGTGCCCTTCCCACAGGCATTTCTGTTCAGCTGAATCTTAACCAGATCAATCGAACGCCACTTAGGGAGCACATATGTGCTACACGCCGTCCTGGGCGCCGTACAGATAACTCTGGGCAAATACCCTACATTCCTCCCTGACCCAGAGTCTGTGCAAGCGACAGACTGAGTCGTGCCAGGGCAGAAAGCCATGCCCTGATTCTGAGGAACATATGGCGGGAGATTAAGGGAGACAGAGTGGTGGCGCAGGTCTAAGGAAATAGTTTCCCCGACCAAACTAGAGCCCACAACTGAAAAAATAAGCTTTGTTGACACCGTCCCCTGTATTTAACAGAACAGAAGCTGATGCCAAACACCATGAGGGACCCTAGAGTTGGCTGCCCCTACCCAGCGGCACAGCAGCGGTGGGGGCCATGAAGACACCACTCCTTCGCGGTGCCTGCCTGGCACGGTGGGCACCCACGGTGCTGCTGGATGCCCGGGCACATCCGTACCCGCTGCCCGGGACTGACAATGGAGGCGCCAGGAGGCCTGCTCAGGCAGCAGGGGAGCCCCCGCCAAACCCGCAGATGCTGCTCTCCACCTCAAGCTTCTGTGGGGAGATCCTAGCAGCTTAGTGCAGTGGGGTGGCAGGAGCCCTGCTGGCAGGCAGAGCGCGTGCTTGTGGTTTCTGGGAAACGCTGTAGAGATTTGCAGCATATTTAAAATACTTGTGTTCCCACCCACCACCCATCCCCCTTCACCCCACTCCCCACCCACCCCCAGTCAGGGTGTTTGCATATCTGGTATTTTCTGGAATCATTTCAATGTAAATAAGAGAGATTACAAGAGAGCAGAGGGCAGGGTGGCTGGGGATGTCAGGGCAGGCCTGAGCGCTTTTGGCCAGGGCAGCCAGGAACCGGGGCAGGCTACTTTAAGACCCTGCCCCCACGTCCGTGCTCCAAGCTGCGCCTGCAAAAACACCCAATGACCATGACATGTACCCACACCCAGTTCAATGTGGCCTGGGCACTGTGCCCTGCGCCCACAGCCTGGGTGGCCAGGGCATTCTGGAGCTGCTGTTTGTTCAGCATCTCACGGGGAAGAAGGCAGAATGGTGCCTCCAAGGAAAGGGAAGGAGACCCTGGCAGGACACAAATGACCTAGTCCACCTGCCAATACCATGCACCCCACTAATCCAGGATCAGTAACCCTTCAAGATGCTCCCAAAGACCGTTCACCCACTGCTTCTCACGACCTTGACACCTGCCCACTGGCCCCTTGTTACCAAAAGGACTTAGTTTGAGTTTCACACAGAGCCCCCGAGCTGGGACTCTCACATGGCGAGACTCCCTGATGCCAGAGGTGCCTGAAGCTTTGGCACAGAATGAAGTAAAAATTTCTTGTTTAAAAAAAAAAACAAAAACAGAAACAAAAAAAACCCTTCAAGGATCACTTGGAGTAAAATTAGGAACAGAAGCATTCTAGAACACCAAGCCCAGGCAGCACCCAGCGGATTCACCAGCACACGAAGCCCCTAGGAAAGCCCAGGGCTCAACCCAGCCAGGCAGACTCGGAGGCAGCACAACTTTGAGTCTTCCCTTGGAATCCTACAGGCCCCACTCCTGACAGCAGCAGGTGCCTTGGAGTCAAGTTCAGTGAGGCTCACACAGTTCCCTCCCAGGGGTCTAGGCCAGGGCTTCTGCTACAGCAAAGGGGGCTCTCCTGCCCTGCTCCCAGATGCAGGCAACCCTGACCAGCCACTGGTGACCAAGCCTGCAGGCCTGAGATGCTGGGCTCTGATCGGCTGGAAAAGGACAGGGAGCACCCAGCGTCCCATCTCTTCCTTCAGCTACAGAGAATGTTTAGACAAAAGCATCAGGAGTCCCCATTGGACAGAAAATCAAGAACAAGGATGGGAGAACACTGGGATGGATTAATTAAGAAAGGTGCAAAATTACCTTCCCCGGATGGCTTGAGAGACTAGGCAGAGGGAAGGGAAGGGTACTAATCTTCCTAAGCATTTGTCACCTGCTAAATTCTCATACACGTGAACTCACCTCACATACAAACATGCTTATCTCATATAAAACCCACAAAGTATAGTATATAGAATAAAAAGCACATCTCCTTTTAGCCTCCAATTCTATTCTTCTCAGAGCTAACAGGAGTGAGCTAGTTGGGTGTGCATTCTTCTCCAACTTAACCTTTTCAAACTCGGGGAGGATAGAATAGGCCCATTTTATAGAGATCAAAGGTCGCCTCCCCCAGGAGGCCTCTCCTGATTGCCACCCCTTACCCCTGGCCAAAGCTGACCATTTCTCCTTCCTGCCCCACCACAAGCCTGCACAGACTTCGGTGATAGCAGCTACGGTGCAGAGTTGCATTTTTTTACTTAGGTCTTTGCTTCGTCGAGGAAAGATTATACATTTTTTATTTAATCCCCCAGCACTAGCACAGTGCCTGGTCCTTAAGCAAACTTCATCAAATGGTTATTGAGGGAATGAGGACACGGAAGCTCAGAAAGGTTTGGTGACTTTGGTGAAACCCAAACCCAGGTCTTTCTGGCTCCAAAGCCCCTGTTCCTTCCACTGTAACATGCCCCCTCCCAGACTCTCCTGAGGGTGGAGGTGGTTTTCACGGACATGATGACCTCTGAAGGAACCGTACAGCCCTAAAGCTTTTGACTATAAACCCTAAGGTCCAACAGGAAAAGTAACCATACCCCAGATCTTGGCAACTAGACTTGGCTGGGAGGGAGTGGTAGGCCTTTCTTTAAAATCCTCTCCCCTCCCACCACATCCTCAAGAGCTCAAGGGGGTAGTGCTTTCTTGGGAGGGCACCCATGTAGCCCAGCTCCTCTGGCTCTTATTGGCAGGGACAACCACCTTGACCAGGGTTTAGCAGGGTGGGCTTTTGTGAACTCAATAAAAACATCCTACATTTCCAAATGTAGGAGGATACTCCCATCCCCAAGGGACTCCACTTGTCCCTTGGGATGGGCCCATAGTCTTTCCTTCTCCCAGGCCCTAGTCCCGAGCCTGGCCTCTATCCCTTCTCAATGGGCCTTCACTTTCCCACCTAGACTTACAGAACTGGAGGAGGAATTTTGATCCAACAGGGTTTGTAGACCCTCACCTTTACCAGTACTTCCCATAACATCACCAGCCTCAGGAAACACCTGGCCTTTAGCAAACTTTGGAGTAACTGATCCAAATACAGATGGCCCCCAAAAACTTTCCCAAGGAAAAAGAATCAAGGAAAGAATGCAGCATCTTCCTCCCAAACTACTGGTCACGCTCGACCTCTCCTCTTCCTCAGCTCCCACCACAGTCAGTCACTGAGACCACCGAGCCTGCCTCAGTCGCTACGGTCTGAGACTTCTCTCCATCCCACTGCTTCCGCCCAAGCTCAGGCCTCCACCGGTTCTACCAGGATTACAATAGCTCCCCACCACTCTCCCCATAGCCACCCTTGCTATACCCTAAAGCAGTCTCCAGAAGCAGCCGGAGACATTTCCTAAAATCTGTTCCTATCACTTCCTGCTTAAATTGCCCCTGGGTCCAAGTTCGCACTCCCTAGCATGGCTCCCAAGGGCCTCGTGACCTGGCTCCTGCTCACTCCTCCACTGCTTCTCCCAACACTTCCTCCCCACACATTGCCCCCCAGCCTTATTCCCGAAATGTGTCATTCTCTCTTCAACCTCTAGGCCTTGGCATGTGTCCCTGATGGCCTTCACCTTCCTTCTGCCTTCCCCTCACTCATCTCCTCTCCAGATGTCAGCTTTCACAACCCTGCTCCTGAGACTGTACTGGAAGCCCCTCTGCTGTGCTCCCTTGCCCCTGGACTGGGCCTGCCATGGTGCTTCTCAGACAGCATGCCGTGGTCTGCTCGGGACCATCTCTCCCACTGGACAAGAGCTCCCTGGGGCTGGGATCATGTGTCACTCACTGCTGGGTCCCAGGACCTAGCACACAGTAAGCGCTCAACAAGTGCTTACTCAATGGACAGATAGGGAGAAGGATAGATGGCAGAAGACAGACTGCTTCTCTCAGGCCTGCTGAGTGATTTCTGTCAGGCCCAGAGTCTATCCTACCATGCACTCACCCCTACTCTCAGTGGAACCTTGTCTGGCAGCTACAGGGCCACATGAAATGGCTGTGAGCCAAGCGTCTAGACACACACCATGTGAGAGGGAGACCCGAGGGGCTGTCTCTCCCTGGGGCCTTCTGAACAGGCCGTGGAGAAGAGTCGTGGGGCCTGGCCCCATATGTGTGCGGGAAGAGGACAGATGGCTAGTCAGCTCCCTCAGAGCTCCCTGGGGACAGGCAACGTGTAGACACAGTTGATGGATGGCCTGACGGCAGGATGGCCACGGGAGCTGTCCCTAAGGGGCTGTAGTCATCAGGGTACCCTGCCCAGGAGCCTGGAGGAGGAGGGAAGACTCTTTTCTTGGCGGGGAACTGGGATTAGAACTGCTGCCAAGAAAAGGAGCAGGAGTTGGAGTGGGAGGAAGAGGAGAAGGAGGCTGAGGGCACAGAAGAGGCTGCAGCTCCCCCATACTAGCTCCTGAGTCTGTCCCACGCAGCTGGAAGTGCTGGGCTCACCCTGCTCCTCTCTGCTTGTGGCACGAGTCCCCACCACCCACCAGGGGGAAAAGATACAGAGCTTCTCTCAGCCCTGTGTGTCTTGTCCTGCCAGATGGCTCTAGGAGATGCACGGGGATGGAGTTTTCTACCATGTCCCCTGCCGGATCCTCCAGGCTGATGCCAGGAGAAGAAGTCATCTGGGCACTGGCTGGGCTTGCCCCATGGGGGCTAGAGTGAGCCAGCATTGCAGTGATACCAGCTGTAACTTGGAATCCACCACAACCTCCAAAGCTAAGCCATCTACTTCCCCAGGGATGGGACAACAGCAGCAGCTAGTTGGGAAGGAAAGGTGGCTAGGAAATGTGAGATGCCAGGATGATCCCTGTGCTATAAAGAGAAAACTAAGCAGCATCTGGGATGCCAGGCCCAGGGCCCCAGTTCAGCAGGGAGCTGGCAACAATCCCCCGGGGGATTCATTCTTTAAGAAGAAAATTCCATCTGTTAAAAGCAACATTAGCCTGGAAGAAAGCAGACAGGCATGGCAACACTTTACGGTCATTGGTTCTGAGATAAATACCACTCCCTTTCTCTTCCTCTTCTAAGTCATGGTTCTCTGAGTTCAGCCTAGCCTCGTGGCTAACACATAGTAGGTGCTCGATGTGCTTCTGGAACAAATGAGTCCCACCCTTCCCTGGATTCCACGCAGGCTCCTTCCCACTCACTACTGCTCCCTGACCATCAAAGCTGCCTAAACCAAACTAGCTCCAGGATAAAGGAAAGCCTGGAACCCAACTCCAGTGCTTCCTTCCAGAGTGTGGGCCTGCCACTCCTAGGCCCCTCCACCCAATGTGCTGCCAGGTTCAGTGGCCATCCTGAGCATCCACTTCCTCTCCCTGGGAGAAAGCTGGGAGCAGGACTCTGCCTGCTTCCTTAGCACTTCCTCGCATTTCTAATTTGGCACATCTGGCTGGTCACTTAGTGCTACAAAGTCCTAGCCAGGCTGTGTACTGGTCAGGCTGCAAGGGCCAGATCTAGACAGTCCTAAGAGCGCACAGCTGGGAAAGAATGATGGCCAGAGGTCAACTTGGCAGGACATTCCAAACTGATATGTAATCACCCTATCAAAAGACCCCTGGGGTTAGAGAGCTTGAGCTCCCTTAGAAATCTGTTCCTACTGATCTGATCTAAATCTCTGCTACTCCAGTGCCTTCCACTGCTCTATTGTGTGGGCAGGATAACATTTGGGGTCACAGGGATAGTCAGGACATACTATCTGTGCAGGTTTGATCCCTGTTGCCTTTCTAGGGCCATGCTTTTCCTTCTTCCGGGAGAGGTAATAAAGACTCTTGGAGCCCAAGTGATCTTCACAAATCAGATCGAGTCACTCCCCTGCTTCAAACCCTTCAATGGTCACACTTCACTGGGATAAAATCTAAACCATTATGTACAAGGTCCTCCATGAACTGGCTGCTGCTGTCTCTGCAACCTCACCTGGTATTACCTTGTGCACACAGGAGCAAAAGGAGGCTCTGGCCTGGGGTCATCTTCCCAGGAGCTAGAAGCATAAGCAGCTGTCCATCTCAGATGTCCCATGACAGCTCTAATTTGAAATCATTTGCCTTTTCTTTTTCTTTACCTCCAATATCTAAATAACATGGACATACTATATTTCATTGTCCAGATTCTCTCTCATGACTGGAAGTGACACGTTAGCCTACGTGCTCCAATTTAGGACTCAGGAAACAGAATGCCCAAACCCCTAACCCATCCTTGTATCATGAAGCTGAACACTTACATGGTAATCACCACCCAACCTGAGACCCCTCCCGAGGGCTTCAGAGGTACAGCTAAAGTTCAGGCAGAACTTGGTCTGGCCCAACACCCTTGAGAAAGGCATTATGCTGAATTCAGTCAAGTCAATCCAACAGACACAGAACGCTGGACAGAAACATCAAACCATGAGGCCTGGCTAAACTGCTGAGAACTCTACCAGATTGAACCTTTGGGGACTTTCCTCAGATCCTAGACAAGGTACAGAGACAAAGGTGTGACTCCTTTCATGAATGTCTGGTGTGGGGCACATTCTCCTGAGGTCACTCCTCCCCGCGCGCTCAGAGAGTGGCATGGCTTCCCCACTTACACACTTGCTGGGCTCTGACCACAGCTCTTGGGTACCCCAATCATCCACCTCAGTACAACAGGAGATGCCAGCATTCCCCATCCCTGCTCACCCCTGGTACCCTCAGAAGCACTCACATCAGCTGGCTCCCTGCGGGGTCCCTCGCCGCTCCGCAGCCAGCTCCGGCTCAGCTCACTGAGTTCTGGGATGGGTTGCACTTTGAGCCGTACACTGTCCCCGGACTGCCGGATCATCTCCACAATCTCATCCCTGGACTTGCTCTCCACATTGTGCCCATTAATCTCCACCAGTCGATCTCCTGGCACCAGCCCCAGGGCCAGGTCCTTGGTGCCTGCACCGGGCTCAGCAAAGTGAACCACCCGCCGATAGACCTGGCCCTCGGGGCCCCGATCCAGCATGGTTGTACGCCGCAGGGAGAAGCCAAAGTCTCCAGTGGGCCGTCGTTGCAGCTCCAGCTCCCGGAGGGCAGGGGCAGGCAGGGGCACTACAGGGGGCAGGCGCAGGTCAGCTGGGAACTTTTTAGATACCAGCTCAGGGACTCGGGACCGGGGCCCTGGCCGAGGAACGCCTAGGCCAGGATGCTGCATCAGCTGTCCCTCTAGAGTCCTCACCTCTACCTGCGGCGACGGGGCGGCAGAGTGCTCCGAGGGGGTTGAGGTCTCTGAGGCGCTCTCATCCCGGCTACGCTGGGAGAAGGAGAAGCGCTTGACAATCATCTGTGAGTTCTGCTTGGCCAGCGAGCCAAACTTGGCTGCTCGCTGCAGCACGGAGCCTCGGAAGCTGCCTTCTTCACCCTTGAGGTCATCGCTGGAGCTGGCCGTGCTCAGGTGACCTGAGTCCAGGATGATGCTGCCCCGGTTGCTGTCGGAGTCAATGTCAGTCAAGTGCAGGTCAGAGCCACTGGCCACCTTGATGGGGATGGGGTTGGAGATCTCCAGGCGCGTCCTGGATTCACGCTTGGAAGAGCGGTTCAGGTTGAAGAAGCCTCGTCGCAGGCTAATCTCCTCCAGGCTCTTTAGCTCTGCGGCTGACATCCGCTCCTTCTTCTCCTTTTTCTCCTTCTTCTCCTTCCGCCCGCCATCTTTGTCCTTGTCTTTCTTCATTAGGTTAAACATGGTGGGGAGGCCGTTTTTAGGGGTGGTACCCCCAGAGGATTATGAGTGCTTAGCACGGGGCCTTTGTGCCCCACCTTGCTGCTGCAAACAGAAACACACAGAAAAAGAAAAGTTATTCCAGCAGAGTCTCTTTCTGTGTCTGCAGTCCAGAAAAACCAGCTGATACAGCTGTCCCTCACTGAGGGCTAGCTATGTGCCAGGCACTCTGCTTTATCCAATATTGTCTCAGTTAATTTAATCCTCGTAGCATTTCTGTAGGTAGGTACTATTATTACCCCATTTCACAAACAAGGAAACTTGAGGTTTAGATAAGGCTGTAAAAGGCCAGACTCCGAAGACTGTCATTTCCTGAATCCCTGATAGACCAAGACTTAGGTGTGCCTGGAGGTAGCATTTGGGAGACCTGACCTCCTGGAAAGAGGATGCATCAAGCCAACCTGGGACCTGACTTAGGATTCAAACACAAAGAAGAAGGAAAGACACTCAGCACACCAACACCTCCCACAGCTAATGTCCACTGAGGCAGCAGACATCACCTGCAGCAGGGTTCTTGTCCCTGGAGCAGCACCTTAGGCACTGCCTCACAGAAGAACCAACGCGTATTTAGTGACTACCACTTGCCAGGCATGACGCCAGGCACTTCACATACACTGTCTCATTTGAACCCCATAGCATTCCTGCAAGGTACGTATCATTATCTCCAGTTTACAAATGATAAAAAAGGGACTCAGAAAATTAAGTATATGTTAGTCGTCATACGGCTAATGAGTAGTGATGCTGGGATTCAAGAGCAAATACTGTGTTCTTTCTAGGGCCTGGGTGCCCACAGTGAAGCAGAGAGGGAAGGAAGGGGAAGTTCGACAGCTGCGAGGTGGGGGTGGGGTAGGGTCTGCTGGATAAACAGGATCCTGAAAAACTCACATCCTTTTCCCCAGACCAACACCTAAATATAGCCTTGGGAAGAAAGTTGTGGCAGCCTGAGAAAAAATCCCAGCTCCAAGGCACCAGCTACTATGGTGCCAACCTCCCCCACCCCCTGCACACCCAACTGGTGACAGGACTGAGAAAAACCTGGTGTGGAGGAGTTGAGAAAGTCTTTCTTGTTCTAACCAGCAGGGAACAAGAAGTAGGCCATACCGCCCAATTAGAAATTAAATGTCATTTTTTCTTTTGACAAAAGTTTCTCCCTCTGAGTTTCAGACACAGGATCTATAAGCTTACCCCTTCCAGTAATGGCCTCTTGCCAGGCCCAGGACAAGTCTTGCCTCTCTGTGTGTCCCTACCCTGCACAACCAAGCAGGGTCCTCCAGGCTTCCCATTCCACTGAGAGGGAACCCCCTGCACCCCAGCGCAGGGACAGTGCCCAAGAAGGCATCAAGGCCAGGAACTCCCAAAGGCTCCGGTATGATGGCTAATTGCTTCCCCCCTGCCCAGCACCCTGACCCATGTGGTTCCTGGTAGACCAACTCATCTCCTTTCTAAAGCAGCACTGTCCATAAAAATATAACTTAAGTCATATCTGTAATTTGCAATTTTCCAGCAGCCACACTAAAAAGGGTAAAAAGGAGGCTGGGCGCGGTGGCTCACACCTGTAATCCTAGCACTCTGGGAGGCCAAGACGGGTGGATCACTCAAGGTCAGGAGTTCGAGACCAGCCTGAGCAAGAGTGAGGCCCCGTCTCTACTAAAAATAGAAAGAAATTATTTGGACAAGTAAAAATCTATATATAGAAAAAAATTAGCTGGGCATGGTGGCGCATGCCTATAGTCCCAGCTACTCGGGAGGCTGAGGCAGGAGGATCGCTTGAGCCCAGGAGTTTGAGGTTGCTGTGAGCTAGGCTGACGCCACGGCACTCTACTCCAGGCAACAGAGTGAGACTCTGTCTCAAAAAAAAAAAAAAAAAAGGGTAAAAAGGAACAGGTGAAATTTACCTTAAATTTTTTAAATTAAATTAAATTAATTCATTTAATTTTTTATGATTCAGGGTTTAACTCAGTCACCCAGACTGGAGTGCAGTGGCACAACTCACTGCAACTTCCAACTCCCAGGCTCAAGCGAGCGATCCTCCGGCTCCAGCCTCCCAATTACCTGGGACTACAGCCGCTTGCCACCATGCTCAGCTAATTTTTAAATTTTTTTGTAGAGATGGGGCCCCAGCTGTGTTGCCCAGGCTGGTAATATTATATTTTATTTGATGTAATTTATCTAAAATATTGTCATCTCAAAGTGTAATCTATATAAAAAATATTGAGATATTTTACATTCTCTTTCCCATATTACATCTTTGAAACCTGGTGTGCATTTTTACACTTAGAGCTGACCACATCTCAAGTATTCAACAGCCCCTATGAGGCTAGTGGCTACCAGATTAGACAATGCAATTCTAGAGAACTCTTTAGTTGTAGAGCACATCCAAAGAGGCGGGAAATCTGGCCCAGTAACTAGCTCCCTTGTGGGCCTAGCATGATCCCTTTTCCCTCTCTGATCTCAGTTTTTTCTTGGTGAAACAAAGTTCCCTCTGAACCTGTTGGTTCTAAATGTTCCATGCAAAGTACCTTGAAAGACAGGAAATCTAGGGCCCAAAAGGGACACAGCCAACAGCCTAGGCCAGCTAGGTCTGGACTGCTTTGAAGTGGAGGTGTGCCTGACAGTTGGCCTCCTCTCTTCAAAGCTATACTTTAACACAGGGAATCTCTCTCCTCCCGAATACTGATAGGGGTGTGGTATAGACCTACCACATACCAAGACGTGGGATCTTCAACTGGTTACTGCCCACCCAACCCCTCGCCCACCACTACCTGCACAGTCTTAAAAGGGCTGGTTTAGAAAATGACTCCAGGGGCACCTGAGGAGAAGGAAGAAAGAAATCCACCTTGGGGACTTAGAGGGGACAAACAAGTATCTTGGCTTCAACCTCCCACCAAAATACTCAGTTCTCACTCGGCAATCCTTACCCAATCCTGGCTCTTTGCTGGGGCCTAAATAGCTGAGCAGTATCAATGGAAAACAGCCCCTAGAATTCCAGAATCTTTGGGCTGGAAAGGTCCCTGAGAAGTAATTTCACGTAAATCCCTGCCTGAGCAAAATCTTGGTCCTCAGTCATTGCAGCAAGCAGGCGCAAAAGTCAGTCACAGCAGCAGAACAGGGGGTAGCGCTGGCCAGAAGGGTCAGCAGATTTGGTATCTAGGCCTGGATCTGTCAACAAATCGCTGGGGGACCTTGAGCCTGTCACTTTGCTCAAGGTTGGACTAGATGATTTAGGTCTCTTCTAAGATGATCTAAATCTCTCGTGGATACAAGTTAGTTATTAACTTTCTCCCAACCCTGGTGCCTTTAGAGACAAAGGCCATGTCAGCCCTTCCCTCACCACCCCTGTCCCGCCACGGTCATCTACACAGTTCACAAGGCACACTTTTCCCACTGCCATCCCCATAACGGCCAGGCCTGGCTGTGGACTGAGCCACGTGTCTGGAGCTATACGGCTCCCTGCAGCCTCCCCATCTGTAACGTAGCTACAGCTGCTGCTGCTCCTATGTCCTTCAACCCCCATTTTCTAGACAGCTGGGCTCCATCACCTTCTTGTAGACAGGCAAAACTAACCTATGGTGAAAAAAATCAGAAGAGTGGTGGTACCTCTGGGAGGTAGGGGTGGGGATGGCATGAGAAAGGGCATGAGGGAACTTTCTAGGGTGATGTTCATGCCCTGTATATGATAGGTGTTTGGGTCGACAGGTATATGCATTTGTCAACAGTCAACAAACAGTGCACATAAGATTTGTGAATTTCATTGTGTGTAAATATTCACTCAAAAGAAAAAAGAACTATAAACAAATATTGAACTCTGAGTTAATGACACATATACTAAAGTATTTGGAGTGAAGTACACTGATGTCTACAATTTACTTTGAAATGGATGTGTCAAAAATTTAAGAAACTTTGATGGATGTGTCAAGGGATACATACATGAAAGTAAGGAGAGGAAAATGTTAATTGCAGAATCTAGGAGGCGGAGGGTGTTCACTGAAAAATTCTTTAACTTTTCTGAATGTTTGCAGATCTTTGTGATAAAATGTGGAGAAAAATTATGTATCTATCAAGCACCTACCAAATTCAAGTGCTACAAAGGCAAATAAGCCTAGTGAAAGAGCTCAGGCTTTGGATGTCAGGTAACACACCTGGGAGCAAATCTGAGTTAATAGCTATGCAAGCTTGGGCAAGTCACTTAAAGTCTCTATGCCTCCGTTTCCCCATCTGTAAAATGGAGATGATAATAGCACATACCACATAAAGTGTAGGAATGAAATGAAATATGTATACAAGCCCTTCATATAATGCCTATCCCCTAATAGGCCCTCAGGAATAGTACCTAATAGAAGCAGGGTACATTTTTTGCCATCTAAATGGGATCTTAAAAAGGATAATAGAGTGCACAGTGACTATCAGCACAAGCGTAAGTGAGGTAAGACCTTTCCATATGGAAAGTAAAGCCCAAAAAAGTGAAGGCAACCCAGTGAGCTCATGGCCAAGTTGGATCACACTAGCTTGAGTCCAGAGGCCCCATACAGCTACTGCCAAGGATACTACAGACAGGTAATTCAGATTCACAGGTATGAATGGCCAAAACACACGAACAAGTATTCAGCAGAGAGACATACTATTTTTCATTTAGCAGTTTAGTAAAAACTATCAAGATTGATAACATCAATCAATTAGGGCATGGGAAGCAGAGTCTCATATGTGTTGGCAGGAACAAAAATTAGTATAATCTTTTAGGAGAGCAAGTTAGTGGTATCTATGAAAATATTTAAGTACATATTGTTTGGACATTTCTACCTATAGGACATCTATAGATATATTCACACAATAAACGTGTCTAATCTTTGCAGCATTGTTTATAATAGCAATTCTAAAAAATGAATGTTCATCACTAGAGAATAGCTAAATGATAGACAAACTGGGCAGTTAGTAAAAAGAATGAAGTAGATTTGTATATATTGACCTGGAAGAGATTCTATCCAATATTAAGTGAAAAAAGTAAATTGCAGGATAATATGTAATTTTGCTAAAATTTTAAAAACTATGTATGTATGTGTAAATATATACATGTACATCATGTGCAATTATTACATATGCACAGAAAAATACATGCTCTGTGAAGGAGACTGAGATTTTAGAGAAGTCGAGCAGACTTGTGTTTGTCTATATTGCTTTAATTTTTTACAATGAGAATATTCAGTTGATGGGGGGGGCGTGTATACCCAGGGGCTATGGGTAGTGGGATTATGTGTAATTTTTCTTCTACTTTTCTAGATGCTTTTTACTTCCTACAAAATAAAAAAGTTTTGATATTTACATAAAATATTTTACAAAATATATATTAAACTATAAATATATATATAATACATAAAATATATACAACAAGCTTTTTAAAAATAGCCTGGAAAGATCTATTACAAAAATCTATCAGTGGTCATCTCTGGGGAGTAGGGGAAAAGAGGGGTAACACTTGAGTTTTCTACCTAATACACTGCCTACTGATTCAACTTTTTTCCAGCACGTTACTTTTATGATTTTAAAGACTAAAAAAAAAAAGAAAAAAAAAAAGTCCTGCCAAAGTAGTAAGCAACCCATTAACATTAAAGCTGTAAACGGGGTTTGCAATAGTCAGTTTAAGAACTGCCTTCATGTCTTGAAAAAGTTTCAGTGACTTGGGGGACTTGGTTAAAGTATGTTTCACTGGTGTCTTGTGGCTGTAAGTGGGGGCAGATTTAAATGGGTCACCCTGCTTCTGGCAAAGTAGAAACCCCAGGAAATGGAAACTATAACGTTAGCATCTCGAGAGGAGGGCGCCCAGCCTCAGCTGCTGTGGGAGGATACTTAGGTCAGTCCCCCACCCCCCACCCCCCAGACCACACTCATAAATAAATACAAAGGAAATACTTTCCCAAGAGAGCCGGCCTCTCTCCCTTGGCCTCTGACCTCCCTGAGCGGCCGTTTCCGACAGCCGCGAGGCCCCTATCTCGGCGTCCGCCCACACCAAGCACAGCAAAAGCGGCCCGGTGGGGTCGCGCAGCACCTGGCCGGGCCCGGCGGCCCTACGGGGAGCGGCCGCCGATGAGCCTCCTCCCGGCCGGTTCTGCTGAGCTCCGCAGCGCCGGTGATTCACCGCCAGGTCACACGGAGCTTATCTGGCTCCAGGTGTGCTCCCTCATTCCGACTGCACGCTTCTCACATGACATCAGCCGGCCCGCCCGCCGCAGAGCGGAGAGCCGGCGGCCCTTGGCGTTTCCAGGCGGCCGGGCCGACGCAGTCACAGCCCCGCGGCGCCTCCCGCTGCGATACCGTCTCCCCCGGCACGCAGCAATCCCGCAGGTCCGGGAGAAAGGAGAGCGGGAAGGTGCCAGTGGCCCAGCCTAGTCCCCTGCCGCTCTCCCAGGTGCACCGCAGCAGCCCGCTGGGCGCTCAGCTCCGTAACACCCGCCACCCCGCTCCACCCCCTTCTGTGTGACCTTGAGCAAGTCCCGTCCCCTCTCTAGGCCTCAGCTATTTCAACTCTAAAATTTCCAAGGGCCTGAGAGCTCAGACTTGACCCCAAGCCTTTGCTGGAGAGGTATTGTGCTCGACCACAATCTGCAGGTCCTAATTCTGCTCTGCTTCCGACTTGCTGTGTGACCTTGAGCCCATCATTGGACATCTCTGAATACCAGAGAATAATAAAAATAATCCCTTGTATATGACGATAAAGTACCTAGCAGAGAGAAAGGGCCTTGGGCCCAGTAAAGTCATCAGTCCAACAACTTAAACTGCTGCCTGACTCTAAACTGTTTGAAATGTCAAGGGAATGTGGATAATTTCCAAGCCCCACAATTTCTACCTCTAGACAAAAGGCAAGGAAGTGAGGGGGTGTGGAGTGGAGGCTCACCAGGTCTCCTCCCCGCCCTCAATCCAGCTCCCATCTCTGCACCTCCCCACCCTCTAATTCAAGCTACCTTGGAAAATGCTGGCTGGGGGAGGGGGGGTAATGATGAAGGGGTTGGGGGTTGGGGGCTGGGGTGTGCAGATCCTAAAGGACTCCGTTAGCCTGGCCCAAAGCAGAACTTAAAAACTCCATCAAGCCTCCATCCCAAGTCCTGCGGGAACCTGTCAGTCGGCACACAGGGGGCTCGGCCATCCCATCTCTCTGAACCTTTAAGCTGTATCAGGCCAGAGCCCCTCAGCTTTACCCACCACACCCAAGGGAGGCCTAGGACAAGGCCTGGGGCCCAGGGCCACCAACAGGACCCAGCTCACATGGATGTTCTGGTTCCCAACTGTGGCATCCACTCCGGGTAAGGGGGTCTGGCTGGGCAGACATCTGGTTTGAAGGAGCAAGAATAGCCCTGCTGCCCCGAAGACCTGTGACACACCAAGTCCGGATCAAGGCTTCCTGAGTTCCAACAACTCCCTGCTCCACCCCAGAGGGTGGATTCTGCCTTTCACATAAGCCCCAGTTCTGCCCCACCCAGTCTACCTTTAGGTACCTGCCTCTGGGAGACCCCAGAGTTTTCAGGTCCAAATTCTGAAGACACATGTACCCTCAGTGAGCACCCCCAAGCAGGGCCAGTGAAGGGAGTTCCAAGCAACTGGCTGGCTGCCCAGACTGACCGAGAGTAAGGTTGAGAGACCAGGCAGGAGTCAGAAAGGGCATCATCCACATGAAACCCTCTCAGGAAAGTCTGGGGCACAGGAGGAAGCCCTCAGGCACACGCCCTGGCACCTGAGCCAGGACAGGAGAGCAAACAAACCAGACACTCAGAGCTACCAGGCACCAGGTCATCAACTGTTCAAAGTCCAAAGTTCCCAAAGGAAGTGACCACCAGCCCGTGACCACTCCCACCCCCACCCTCTGACCCCACCTGCAACCCTTCTCATTCCCCTACTCCCCCCAGCACAATAGCTGCCCTCAAAGCCATTGTCTTCCTGGGATTGAGGCCCCAGCCTCAGTGCCCTCAACCCCAGATGGACAAGCACACCTCCACTGGAGGCTATATATAACCAGTCCTGTCAAGTCCAGAAACCAGGAGGATGTTTCCTGGAAAGCCCTCATCACAAAAGGACAGAGGGGAAGCTGAGGAGGTGGCTGGCCATTGACAAAGAGCCAGGGAGGATTGTCAGGAAGCCAGAGACCTCAGGAGAGCAACTTTCAATATCCCCAAATAGAAAGTAGCCCCTGAACCAAAAAGGGTGGGGAATGTTAGGCCAGACCTGTTGCCATGACAACAGGACACCAACTTGCTCAAGAAAAGGGCTCCAGATCTGGTAAGCATAAGGAAAGGCAGCTTGATTCCATGTGCTCTGGATTCCATGTCCTGCCAAGGTGATCTTGCTCTTAATCACCCAGGTGACCTCCTCTCCCTCCCAGCTCAGCCCCAGTGCATACACACTCCACAGGGGCATGTACAAGGTCTCCTCAGCCACCGCCATGCCAGGGACTCCAAGAGACAAAATGAACCCAGCAAACTAGTCCAAGTCATTGGCAAGATGAAGGGGGAAGAAAACCCAATTCTATAATTTTGGGGGACCTGAGGGCAGGACGGCCCTAGCCAGGAGAACCCCTCTCAGGAAGCATTCTCCCAACCCACCCACACAGCACAAACTAAGAGGCCAGCACCAAACACATGCCCCCTTGGCCAAGTGACCAGGCAAAATGAGTACCGGCTTAAAAAATAAACTGGCTGTCTTCCTCCCCGTCCCCCAACCCCCACCTCTGGCTCATTCTGGCCTCAGCCGTTCCAACTAATCAGCAGGACACATGTGCCTTGCAACAGGGTGACACCCCCACCTCCACCCTGACAACAAAGCCCCAATGTGTGGTGTGTCCCCGAAGGCCTTATCTCAACCAGGGCCACGACCCACACTCCTCACCAGGCTAGGCACCAACCAGCGCCCCCCAACACAGGGCGCGGGGCGGGGGGCAGCTAACCCTACCACCTCCCCGTCCCATTGGCGAAACAACTGGCATGACAGGTTAGCAGGGCGGGGCGTCAGGGCGGTCCCTCCTAGAGGCCTGGGGCAGGCAGGCTGTCCGACCTTCCCACACACACCCCACCCCTTTGCAGGGAAAGGTGAGGTGAGCAGCCCGTCAATGGGGACAGCCTGCACTCCCTAATCCCCAAAGTCTGCCATTCCACTCCCACTCCCTACCCCTCCACCCCCGTCTTCTGTCCCAAGGGGAGGGGGCACAGGGAAGCGGGGTCTCCATTGTTTTGCCAGCTGTCTAGCAGCTGCTCCTTTGAGAGGAGCCCGCTGTCGGCCTGGCAGTGAAAGAGTGAAGGCCGCTGGGAGGGATAAAGGGCTCAGTGGAGGTGCTCGCCTTCCCCGTTGCCTTCCTCAGCGCCTCGCTCCATCGCTCTACCAGGGGGGCCTGGGCCTGGCCCCGAGAAGCCCCCACCCCCGAGGCTGCAGCCCCCACCCAGCAGCTCTGGGCCACCTCGGCTCCTCCAAGCCCCGAATCCCCTAAAACTGAGGCCACCCTGTCCTGCCGCCTCGCGCCCCGCGGGCTGGCCAGAGGGGCCGGTGCTGTCCCTCCGCAGCCTTCCCCTCCCGGTCGACCCCCGCCTCCGGGCGTCGAGCTCCTCGGCGCCGCCAGAGACCGGAGCCGGGAGTCCGGGCCGCTGCTTCCAGGGGACAGGGGAGGAGGAGGAGTCGGCGGGCCCCGGCGCCCGCCCGGCCACCCGGCCGGAGCCCGCCCCTCCGCCCCACCGGACCTGGCCCGCCACCGAGCGGCCGCCCGCGCAGCCCCGCACTCACCCGCCGCCGGAGCCCGCCCGGCAGGCAGCAGAAGCGGAGACGCGGCATCCAGCGGCCCCGGCCCGGTCCGGGCTGGAGCGCAGCGCGGCGCAGCGCAGCGCCGCCCCCCGCGAGCGCGCGAGCCGAGCCGAGAGGGAGCTCCCTGCTGGCGGCTCCGGGAAAAAACGCCCGGTCTGCCTGGCAGCGCTCCGGCGCACCGCCAGACGCGGGCCATGCGGGCACCGGCGCTGCTCTGAGAGACTCTGTCAGCACTGGGCTCCGAGGCCCCTCTAGCTGTGTCCGAGAGGCCCTGCCTGGAGGTCCTGTCTTCCCTGAGCACTGGAGGCTACTGCACATGTCCGGAAGGTGCCGAGTGGCACTGCCCAGGGCAGACACCAGGGTGGTGATAAATGTGCAGAAGAGGTTCTGTCCAAGACAGGTACTGGACTCTGCAAGCTATGCCCAGGGTAGTGCTGTCTAGAAGAAACAGTTGAGTCTTGCTGGCCACCTCTTCTCAAGGTGGCTAGGCCCTGCTGGATGACGCTAGCTGGCTCAGTCCAGAGCAGGTACTGCCTGCCATGTCCAAAGTTGCACTGCCAGAATGCACTCCCCAAGGTGGGAACAGGTTCCCAATGGCTTGGTCTGAGAGACCCCTGCCTAAAGTGGAGCTGCCCAAGAGGCATACCAGGGCCCAGGGAGCAAGGCCATAAGTGACACTTCCTGAAGGAGTCCACCAATGCCAAGATTAACACCCTTCAGGAGCTCTTTGGAATGCAGTGTATCCGTGGGTCCACCGTACATATCAAGTGAGCTGCTCTACCCAGCAAGAAGAGATTTTAGATTTTCTAAGAGAGGTCAAGGGGTATTCAGAGACCAAGCCTCCAAGATAGGTGCTAAGTCTTGATTTTGGAGAGAAAGAGAGAAGTGGACATTTCTCTGGGCAGTGTCTATGCTGGAGTGGGGGTACTCCAGAATTTGGAAGAAACTGAGTAGGGTGGTGCATAAAAAAGGGTGTAGCAGACAATGGCAGCTGCCTCCCCAGACAGCCCAAACAGGAACTTCTCCAGGCAAGGGTGGCCCAACCCGACAGACCAGGGAAAGCTGGAGTGAGGAAGAGACTCAGAAGCAGAGTGAAGAGGTAGGAGTTTAGGAGTTCCTGGGAAATAGATCACATTGGGCTGAGTATTTTGGTTTTTTCCTTTTTCTTTTTGGAGACAGGGTCTTGCTTTGTTGCCTGGGCATGAGGCAGTGGCATGATCATAGCTCGCTGCGACCTCAAACTCCTGGGCTCAAGGGATCCTCCTGCCTCATCCTCTGGAGTAGTTGGGACGACAGATGTGTGCCACCATGCCCAGCTAATTTTTCTATTTTTTGTAGAGTTGGGGTCTCGATATTTTGCTCAAGCTGGTCTCAAACTTCTGATCTCAAGCAACTGTCCCACCACCTAGGCCTCCCAAAGTGCTGGGAGTACAGATGTGAGCCACCACATCCAGCCAGGATGAGCGCTTTGGATAAAGGAATAACAAGCAACTCAAACTCAATTTAACAAACTTTGCTTGCTAAGAGCCAAATGCAGCCCCAGGAACTCTGGGTGACACAGAAGGAATTCAGATGTGGCCTGTTACATGAAGAACAGGTAGAGGTGCCTGCAATAGGGTTCACTAGGCTGTCATTCCTTGGATGACGAGATGGGTGCTATGATGGAAGACTTATTTGGCTCAAGGAGTGAGGAAGTTAATACTTCAAGAATATGACATTTGAGTGGAACCTTGGAGACAGGTTCCACCTAGGTCCAACCTAGGTAGGACAGTGACTATCACTCCTGCTTCCTGAGCACCTACTATGTACCAGACACAATATCTATTCCTTGCAACAAACCTATGAGGGGAATATCATTATTATAGATAGGAATCGAGTGTGCATGGATTCTGGAGCAAGGTTGCATGGGTTCAGATCTCAGTTCTGCCAAGTGCTACCTGTGTTACTCTGAGTGATTTATAAAACCTCTCTGTGCCTCAGTTTATCTGCAAAATGGGGATAATAACAGTGACTTCCTCCCTCTCTCAAAGTTTGTTTTGAAAATTAAATGAGTTTAGTCTTTCCAATAAACAGTGCTGGAACTGGACATCCCCGTGTAAAAAAAAGAATCTAGACCTAGCACTCTGGGAGGCCGAGGCAGGAGGATTGCTTGAGGTCAGGAATTCAAGACCAGCTTGAGCAAGAATGAGACCCCGTCTCTACTAAAAATAGAAAAATTAGCCGGGCGTCATGGTGTGCACCTGTAGTCCCAGCTACTTGGGAGGCTGAGGCAGGAGGATTGCGTGAGCTCAGGAGTTTGAGGTTGCTGTGAGTTAGACTGATGCCACGGCACTCTACTCAGGGCAACAGAGGAAAACTCTGTCTGAAAAAATAAAAAAAAAGAATCTAGACACAGACCTTACACCCTTCACAAACAAAAATAAACTCAAAATGAATAAAACACAAAAACTATAAAACTCCCAGAAGATAACATAGAAGAAAACCTAGATGATCTTGGGTACAATAATGACTCTTTAGATACAACACCAAAGGTACCATCTATGAAAGAAAGAATTTATAAGCTGGGCTTCATTAAAATTAAAAACTTCTGCACTGCAAAAGACTTTCAATAGAATGAGAAGACAAGCCACAAACTGGGAGAAAATATATGCAAAAGACATTTGCTAAAGGACAGATGTCCAAAATGTACAAAGAATTCTTTAAACTCAACAATAAGAAAATAAACAACCCAATGTAAAAATGGGCAAAAAACCTGAACAAACACCTTACCAAAGAAGATATACAGATGGCAGTAAGCATATGAAAACATGTTCAACATTAAGTCATTAGAGAATTGCAAATTAAAACAACAGTGAGATGTCACTACACACCTATTAGAATGGCCAAAATCTAAAACTCTGACAACTCCAATGTTGGCAAGAATGTAGAGCAACAGGGACTCCCATTCATTGCTAGTGGGAGTGCAAAATGGTACAGCCACTTTGAAAGATGGTTTGGCGGTTTCTAAACATTCTCTTACCATACAATCCAACCAGAAACCTGCATACAGACTAGGCATGGTGGCTCATACCTGCAATCCCAGCACTTAGGAGGCCAAAGCAGGAAGATAGCAAGACTGTTTCTACAAAAACTAAAGAAAAAATTAGCTGGGTGTGGTGGTATGAGCCTGCAGACCCACCTACTCGGGAGGCTGAGACAGAGGGATTGCTTAGGCCCGGGAGTTTGAGGCTACAATGAGCTATGATTATACAACTGCACTGTAGCCTGGGTGACAGAGCGAGATCCTATCTCTAAAAAAAATAAATAAAAACCCTGCACGCAATCTTTACAGCAATTGTATTTGTAATTGCCAGAACTTGGAAACAACCAAGATAATCTTCAGTGGGTGAATGGATAAATAAACTATGGTACATCCAGACAATGGAATATTATTCAGTACCAAAAAGAAATGAGCTGTCAAACCATGAAAAGACATGGAGGAAACTTAAATGCATATTGCAAGTGAAAGAAGCCAATCTGAAAAGGCTACATACTGTATGAGTCCAACTATATGACATTCTGGAAAAGGCAAAATTATGGAGACAGTAAAAAGATTAGCGATGCCACGGGTTAGGCAGAGCACAGAGGATTTTTTAGGGCAATGAAACTATTCTGTGTGATACCACAAATGGTGGATACCTGTCAATATACATTTGTCAAAACCCACAGAAGGCCAAGCGCAGTGGCTCACGCCTGTAATCCTAGCTCTCTGGGAGGCCAAGGAGGGCAGATTGTTTGAGCTCAAGAGTTTGAAACCAGCCTGAGCAAGAGCGAAACCCCGTCTCTACTAAAAATAGAAAGAAATTAATTGGACAACTAAAAATATATAGAAAAAATTAGCCGGGCATGGTGGCACATGCCTGTAGCCCCAGCTACTCAGGAGGCTGAGGCAGTAGGATCGCTTGAGCCCAGGAGTTTGAGGTTGCTGTGAGCGAGGATGATGCAACGGCACTCTAGCCTGGGCAACACAGTGAGACTCTGTCTCAAAAAAAAAAAAAAACCCACAGAAAATACAATACCGAGAGTGAATCCTAATGTAAACTATGGACTTTGGGTGATAATGATGTATCAATGTAGGTTCATCTGTTATAACAAACATATAGCTCCGGTGCTGGATGTGATAGTGAGACCATAAGTATGGAGGGGAAGGGGGGATATGGAAAATCTCTGTACTTTCCACTCAATTTTGCTGTGAACTTAAAATGGTTTAAAAAATATAGTTTATTAATTTTAAAAAATTAAATGAGTTAATATATTTTTAGAAACCATGCCCAACACATAGTAAGCATTCTACAGCTGTTAGCTTTATTAGCTTTCCCAACTCACAGCTGTGGAAATGAAGCACAGATAGGTTTGTGACTTACACACAGCATAAGAGTGGCAGAGTCAGGATTCAAACTGAAGTCCCCAACGCTCCGAAGCCCATGTTCTCTTCCCTACACCATGGCAGTGAAATGAACAGGCGTATTAACAACTCTTTTACTTACGTGTGTCTGCAGCACACAGTATCTCTAAGAGCTCCTCTTGCCCGAACTAGGAACCAGTTTCAGACACCAGGCAAGACGGAAATGCCGGGACAACACTCATATTGACACAATGACCCCGGTTTTTGGTCACTTGGTTTTTAGTCTTTTCTTCCCCAAGGCCAGAATAATCCCTGCCGTGGTTCTAAGTATAATAAAAGTAAAAGTAAAAATAAAACTAAAGCATCCTCTCTCCCTTGCACAGAAAAGTGCCAGAGTAGTGTCCACATAAAAGCCCAGAATGGGAAGACCAATTTTTCCAGAAGATTTCCAAAGTCCTAAGGCAATCTGACTTTAATAGAGAAGCCCCCTCAGAAAGAAAATTGGTAATAAAAATCACTTGCATCAGTTGAGCCCTTGCTTTGGGTCAGGCACTTATGCTAACCCCTTGATGCATAGATTTAATCTCCACAATTACCTTATTAGGGAGGTGCTATTATTGTCCCCATTTTACAGATTAGAAACCAGGTTTTAGAAAGTGAATTAATTTGTCCAAGGCCACGTGATTAATATAAATACCAGAGCCCAGAATGCTTGCCCTGAACCACTCCGCTAACTACATCCGGGTGAAGCGGAGAGTGCCTGGGCTTTGGGGCCACACAGAGAGAAGGCTTGGCTCTAGCAGCTGCCAGCAAGCTCCTTAGCGTCTCTAAACCTCAATTTCCTCATCTATAAAATGGGGATAATAATAGTGCCTGTCTTGTAAGGGTGTGAGAGGATAAAATGAGCAAATTCATTTAAAGCAATTAGCCCAGTACTTGAAACATAGTAAGTGATTAACGTGTTAGCTATTATTAATCTCTCTGAACCTCTATTTCTTCATCTGCAAAATGGAGGCTGATAATAATATGTAGAGTCATTATTATCTGAGCCTTAGAAGAAACGGCAAATGTAAAATATGTAAGATGATACCTGTCACGTGGCAAGTTACCACAATGTGACTCTCCAAAAAGAATGGAAAATAAAGAAGTCTGCTTTTTAAAAAGTCTGCAGAATTGCAGATAGCAGAATTGCCTGATAGCTGGTGGTGTTCAAATAACAAAAGCACACCTTTGAATATTGCTCCTCAAAATATATTTATTAGCTTAACATCCTTTACTCCTTTGCATAGAAGCTTGGAGTGTGGGTGGCGAATGCTGTCTAGGAAACTTACAACAGTCAAATTCATAGAAGAGAGTACCTGCTGACGATCAGTCCAAAATGAAGTGACATTAAAAAATTTACTTGTTTTGGGAAATTCAAATACATACGAAAGTAAACAAAATAACACAATAAACCCCCAAGTAACCATCATACAATGTCAATAGTTATTAACTCTTATTTCAACTATCTTCCCACCTACTCCACACTCCCACACCCAGTATAATTTTGAAGCAAATCCCAGATATCACATCATTTCATCTGAAAATATTTCAGTGTATTTCTCTGAAAGATAAGGATTATTCTTTAAACGAAACCACAATGCCACTGTCACACCTAAAATTTTAATAATAATTCTTTCATATCATCAAATAGTTATCTCCAGAATGAAACTATCTCCATAAATTCCAATTATCTCCATAAGTGTCTTTTTTAAAAAATGTTTGTTTGACTCAAGATCCGCACGTTGCTATGAGTAGTCATGATCTTCACATATCTTTTAATCTACAGGTTTCCCTTCTGTCTCTTTCTTTTTCTCTCCTGCAACTTATTTGTTGCAGAAACTAAGTCATTTATCCTACAGGTTTTTCAACATTCTAAATTTTGCTGATTGCATCTCTATAGTGTCATTTAATATCCTTTAATTGGTAGATAGATCTAGAGGCTTGATCAGATTTGAGTTTGAATTTTTTTTTTTTTTGGCAAGCATACTTCATAGGGTGTAGTCTATTTACATCAGGAAACAATATCTGGTTGTCTCTGAAATAACCCTTTTAGACATCAGAAATTTATGATTGTCTTTACTTGAAGCGTAAGAGTATAAAAAAATCCTATTAATCAACAGATGAATGGATAAACAAAAAGTGGCTTATACATACAATGTATGTATATTTTTATTCAGCCCTAAAACAAATGAAATTCTGAGAGATGTCACAACATGGATGAGCCTTGAAAACATTATGCTAATGGTAAGAATCCAGACCCAAAAGGACAAATATTGTACAATGTTTAGTAATATGAGTGTCAACTGAAGAATGATGATGTGCATAAATTTGGAAAGGAGAGCTTTATTTGTCATAAAGGGTTGCAGCCTGTAGGATGGCCGCCTTGGGCCATCTTGCACCCTGGAAAGTATAGCCTTGGGCAGAAGCTGAGACCAAGCACTGCCTGGGAAAGACAATAGGAATAGGAATTTATGCTGAGCAGGGTGGCTTAATATGTGCACATTTAACAAGCTATAGGAGGGGTCATGAATATTTATGAAAGGAGAAATATGCGCAATTGAACTTCATGCTACTTCATAGGACACATGTTTGAAAAACAGCAGGGTTAGTATGATCCAAGGGTGGAGTTTTCGGCCCTCTGACATCAAAAGGTCAAGCAGAAGACATGAAAACCCCCTCTGCACAGCCTCTGTAGACTGGTCAGTACCGCTCCATGGTCAGTGGTAGCTTATCAGGAAGAAATGATGACAGTCGTAGTGTCAAAATCACAGAAAAGAAGGAGCAGCATTGAGCAATTGACTGAAATCAGCGGTGGAGTAAGTCTCTCCAAAGGACCGGTTCTGTTTAACCCGCGGGAAGAAAGCCTGAGGGCAGTTAACTAGGGAGGGAGGGGGTATGATGAGGCGTGCCTGACCTCCCTTCCTGTCATGGCTGGCAACTCACTTTTAAGGTTTCCCTGGGGCCCCCTGGCCAAAAAGGGGGTCCATTCATTTGGTTGGGGAGCTTGAGGTTTCATTTTTATTTCACATGAGCTACCTATAATATGCAAATTAATGGAGACGGAAAGTAGAATCGAGGTTACCAAGAGCTGGGGGAAGGAGAAATGGGGTGTCATTGTTTAGTGGGTATAGACTTTCTGCTAGGGCTGATGAAAAAGTTCTGGAAATGGATAGTGGTGATGTTTTTATAATATTGCAAATGTACTTAATACCACTGAACTGTACACTGAAAAATGTTAAAAGGGTAAATTTTATATTATTCATATTTTGCCATCAAAAAAAAATTTTTTTTGAGACAGTGTAGCACTCTGTTGCCCAGGCTAGAGTGCAGTGGCACAATCATAGCTCACTGCAACCTCAAACTCCTGGGCTCAAGCGACCCTCCTGTCTCAGCCTCCTGAGTAGCTGGGACTATAGGCACACACCACCACACCTGGATAATTTTTCTACTTTTTATAGAGACAGGGTCTAGCTCTTGCTCAGACTGGTCTCCAGCTCCTGATCTCAAGTGATTCTCCCACCTCGGCCTCCCAAAGTGCTAGGATTACAGGCATGAGCCACCAGGCCCAGCCCACAAAACATTTTTTTAAAGAGCCTGGCTATTGCATAGAATATGGCCCCTCTTATAAACCCTTGATGGCTTCAGTGCACGTGATGGCCTTTCTCTGAACCTACAGCCTTTACTCCTGCACTGATCTACACATAGCTGTGGGGTCTCTTCTATGCTTCTAAGAATTTCCTGACCTCTGCCCGACTCTACAATGAGCAGGTGATCCACAGCCCCACTAGACAACAGTTCAGCATCCCAGATGATGGACATCTACAAGCAGGGCTGTAGATACAGCCAGCGCAAGTGCTTTTGGAGTCAAAAAGCTTGAGGTTGAGACCTGCCTTTGCTGCATACTTGCCACAAGAGCTTAGTCAAATGACAACCTCTTGGTTTCCACTCCTTTGAAATTGGGGCTACAAACTCATACCCCATAGAGTTGTTGTAAAGATTGAGTGAGGTTATATAATGTTCAAGAGCTTTCCATTATTATGCTTAGAGAGATTCAAAGATTTAGGACTTAGGTCATCAACTCACCAGGAAATCAATGCCTCCAAAGTTAGCTACTTTGCAAGCTAAACTTTTCTTGACATCACTCTTGGTAAGGTCAGCAGTAGGGTCCTGGTTTGCTTGAAACTGAAGGTGTTCCCAAGATATGGGCTTTTCAGTGCTAAAACTGACAAAGTCCCAGACATGAGTTGGTCACTCAAACAGTGACCTCCTAATTGTCAATTTCTAGAGACCAACTCTCTGGCCTGCTGACCACTGCCTCTTTGATCTGCCTTCCTTTTAGAACTTGGCTTCCAAAACCACTTCTCCTGGATCTCCTTGCTGGATATACATCTGCTGTTTGATCTTCAATGCTGACACTTCTCAGGATTTCTTCCTTTGCCTTCTGCTCTTACGATCCTACACCTCCTCCTGGGGAGCTCTTGTTCGTTCCCGTGACTCCCAGGCACTTCCTGTACAATGGATAACTCCCACATCTCCATGGCAGATACCACTCTAGAGGCCAGCCTGGTACTTCAACCATCACTTACAAATACACCAAACTACTTGTGCCCAAAGCCAAATGTACAACCTTCTTCATCAGCTGTTTCCTTTCTGGGTAATGACCCTAACCCTAAGTGGGTGAGGCCAGAGGTCTACTTCCCCTGCTTCCTGCCCCTCCTTAGCCACCATCCCCTCAGAAACCAAGTCTCATTGGTTCTACTCCCTAAATATCTCTCCAATCTGCATCATCTGCTCATCCCCACTGCCATCACCTCAATTCAGGCCTTGTTAGCTCTCAGCTGGACAATTGCAACAGCCTTCTCAGGGTGACCTGCTTCCACTTCATCCCCTCTAACCTGTCCTCCATGTGGCTGCCAAAGTGATCTTTCTAAAATACAAATACGATCACACCACTCTCTGGCTTGGAATTCCTCAAAGGTTCCCAATGGCCTAGCACAGGGGGCAGCAAATTTTTTTGTAAAGGGTCTAATAATTTAGGCATTGCGGATCAGGTGGTCTCTGTCTCAGCTACTTAACTCTACTATTGTGGCACAAAAGCAGCCATAGACAATACATAAATGAGTGGGCATGGCTGTGCTCCAGTAAAACTTCATTTAGAAAAACAGGCTGGGGGCAGTGGCTCACGCCTGTAATCCTAGCACTCTGGGAGGCCGAGGCGGGCGGATTGTTTGAGCTCAGGAGTTCAAGACCAGCCTGAGCAAGAGCGAGACCCGTCTCTACTAAAAATAGAAAGAAATTAGCCGGACAACTAAAAATATATAGAAAAAATTAGCTGGGCATGGTGGCGCATGCCTGTGGTCCCAGCTACTTGCGAGGCTGAGGCAGGAGGATCACTTGAGCCCAGGAGTCTGAGGTTGCTGTGAGCTAGGCTGACACCACGGCACTCTAGCCCGGGCAACACAGTGAGACTCTGTCTCAGAACAAAACAAAACAAAACAAAACAAAAAAGAAAAGAAAAACAGGTGGCAGGACAG
>CAUYSK010018578.1:0-15295 GCA_963575035.1 Avahi laniger
GTCCCAGCTACTTGGGAGGCTGAGGCAGGAGGATCGCTTGAGCCCAGGAGTCTGAGGTTGCTGTGAGCTAGGCTGATGCCACGGCACTCACTCTAGCCAGGGCAACAAAGTGAGACTCTGTCTCAAAAAAAAAAAAAAAAATAGTCTGCATCTAACATTGGAATGGGCACTTGATTGAGGAACTGGAATATTTTTCTCTGGAAATCTTTAAAAAATGTGATAGTCACTTAATGGTGTAGGTGTGTTCGTGGAAAACAGAGGAAGAGAGAGCGCTCATGTACCTGTTTTTTCACCAGACAGTCATTGAGCACCTGCTCAGTGTGCGCTGTGTGCTGTGGAAATAGTGGGAGGCTGCTACATAAAGAGATAAATGACTACAGAGCAGAGCAGAGAGTGGTCCCATACATGGGAGGCCGGAGGCCAAGCAACTCCGCATGGGGAACTGAATCATCACTTACAGCCCAGGCTTGCTGGGAGTAGGCAGCCATCTGTGAGGTGTGACTTCAGGGGTGCACCGCCTGATCCCCTCGTTTATATCCCCTTCCTGTCCTCACATGTGCCTACTTTCCCATATTAGAGCCTTCTTTTGCCTTCAGATAGTGTGTCTTCAGAAGGCCTTAGAAAAGTGTAGAACTGCTATCTGGGTAGCATAAATCGTTAAGGTATTATCATTTATTATGCTCTATAAGGGATTCAATTATCAGGTTCATTAGCTGGTAATTTAGCAAGTTGCAAGGGTAAAGAACATAAGACAAATGTGTTTTGAGTTGGTAGGAAGGTAGAATGGACTGTAGCCTAAGTGTGGTGGCAGAGCTTTATGGGAACAGAGCATTTGACTGTGAGAAAGTCTAACCCTTATACCTAAAACATGTCAGCACTCTCTTCTCCTTGTCCTCCTCCTTCTTATTCATTTAAAACACATGGCATATAGCTAAGACTGAATCCTTAATATAGTGCAACACATGGCAGCAAGGAAGAGATGCTTCCCAAAAACTAGTGGGTAGTGTGAGATTTCAAGCAACTCCTCATTGCAACAAATGCCAGTGTATTTTCATGTGTAACATGTTAAGCTATGGCTTAAAGTTTTGCTCAGGAAGCTTCCAAGGCTATCATAATTAAATATGTGTATGGGATGAGAGGAAGAAAAGAAACCTTAGTCCAGTGTAACCAGCACAAAGAGAGATGACAGATTGGCTAAAGGCCTCAGACCAGCGGTTCTCAACCTTGGCTGCACATTGGAATCAATTTCTTATAGCTCCTAGAGAGCTATAAAAACTACTGATACATGCATCCTAACCCTAGAAAACAGCTGTCCTCTACTCAATCTACTGGTTATCCCCTTGGGGCAAGGCAGCTTCTGTTTATGTAAGGGAAAGAGGATTTTGAGAAATGTTTCTGTGTATTATAAATGGAATCTCCATTAGTAAAGATTTACATTGTTGTTAATGATCTTTTGTGTGTTGGATTAGTATGTCTGAGAAATCTCCAGCTTTTTTATAGTCACATAGAGATCAAACAAAGTCAATATTCATGATTCAATTTTCCCGAAAAGCTCATGGTCACATCACAGACTCCTAAATCTGGGCTATGTAGGTTTGTACCTAGACACCTGTATCCAGGATGAGTGAGCATCTCCTGGTGAGTTTCCTCAGGTAGGTATCAGTCACATGCCTGGGAGTCCTCCATCCCCAAGATGATACTCAGGGTTTCTGGATTAGAGAGTAATCTTTTGACAGAACTGAATTATTTTTCCTAGACAAGAGAAGAAAAGACTTGTTTTTTCACATTAGACAAGACACTCTTGTGCCGGAGTTTAGAGTGGAGATAACGATCCCTGCCTTTCCCTACCTCATGAGAGTGAACACATATGGGAAACTAAATCTGCAGAGGAAGATGCCTTTTAAATACTATGTGAACTGTTGGTTACGTACAGATTTGTAGTGGTTGAGGATTTCTAGGGGAGAAAAATCTATCTATATGCCTGTGGTAAAATATCCAACAAACTTAGGATTTTAGTAGGTTTTAAATGCACTTATTTCCATTTATTTTCATCCTGTTGTATTGTACATATTTTTGTTGGAAGCTCTAAATCCTCTTTTGGTAGGTTATAAATAGGTTAAATTTCCTAAAATGAATAGACTTCCTCCCTGCTGCTCATTCCCAACTGTGCTCGCAGATGTGCACTGAGGACTGCAGACACAGAATTCATTAGAACCAAAGTCAGAAAGAGGACTGGCCAAGCCTAAAGAAAATCAGGTGCTAGCCTAAAAAGAATTTAATGTACGCTATTTTTTTCCCTTTCATTTTAATGTTCATGAGACTTCTGATGAGCAGTTCCAGATATTGGTTACAGTCAAACTATTGTTTTCCTTTAACATGGGACATGTTAAGGTGTTTGGAAAGAGGAAAGGACTGATGGTGTGGATAATTTTGTGGGTTGTGATAAATTTTTCTTAAAGACTGACATTAATGATGTTTCATAGCTATTTGTAGGACTTCCATACCAAGAATCTCAGGCACACAGAACTTGAGACTTCTAATTCATTAAATTCCAAGAGTCATAGGCAGAACTCAGATTAACAGACACCATTCACTTTGCCTAAGTCGACTGTGTAACACAAATTACCAACGCAAATTACCTTCTCATCCTTCTAAGTTTTCTTTTGAGAAAACGAGCATGGAGTCAACTCTAAGTCTCAAACACTGCTCATGGAAACCCATAAAATGGACTTTGAGTGTCGCCTCTGTGCAGCATCAGCCACGACTACCTGTGTGCACATTTTAGTGTGTCCAGGGCACTCAGGTGAATCCCTCAGGTGTAAAGCCTCCCTGGGGATGTTCCTATGTTGAGGAAAGAAAATTAGGCTTGGTTGTTAAAAAGTAACCTTTGGACCAGCTGCGTCTCCAGCCTGGGAGTTCACAGTAGCAATATTAGAGTAGTAGGTTCGTACGATTTCCTAAAAGAACTGTCAAGTTGGCCTCAGGAAGCTGAAGCTATTTTTGAAATTCAAAGGCTTGAAGGTGCAAAGAAGAAATACAACACAACAAAAGTAAAGGAGAGATTAAATGTTAAAATAAGGAATCAGATTTAGATCAGGTAATTCAAGGAGTCAGTGGTTCAAGGATCAGAAGCATTTCTTAAGATATTTTTGTCTCTTTTATACACTCCTGATATATTCAAGGATCTCCATGTTCTGTCTGGTCTATCTTCCTGTTTCTCCCCGTGGCTCTGTCCAAGACCTTGGTCTTAATTGGGCTGTATTTACTGTCAACAGAATGTGCATCAAACATTCCTGACCCATTTTTTTCCTACCGTTGCTTTTTTGGCAAAAGCTTTCTCCCCCTTTCGTGTGTCCACACTCAGATCTGGCTGAAGCCTTTCCTGGGAACCCTAACTTCACGGGGTCCTCCCTTTGGAAATTCCTCCAGTAGTTATTGTCAACATTATTTAATTTCAACTCATTGCACTATCTCGTTTTGCTTATTATTTTTTTAGGAACCTCATAACACCTAGCACCCAGCACTGAGTATTGTTGATTGCTTAAAAGGGGATTCTGGTCCAGCTGGTAGCCATTCCAGGCCTGAACCTTTCCAGCACAGTTGGGAGGAAGAACGGAGAGGCTTTATTGCATCTCTCCTGGAGAGCAATGTTGGGGGGCGGGATCGGGCTTTTGGATGACATTAGTTTGACTTATGGAAAAAAGGGTAATGATCAGGCACTGCATAATGCTTATAACTGACAATAAGCTTAAAGATCACCTGGCAGGTGGAAATTCATCTGGTTTTAACTTTCTCTGTTTCTCTCTACTCAGTGCAAAGTAGTTTCAACATCTATAAGCTTTTAGTGATCAACTAATTATATAGCGTGCCTTCTGGTCATGAACTTTGGGGAGCATTTTGGGACTAGATTTTTCTGAAACATAATCCAACATTTCAAAAAAATTTTTTTTACGAATGAACTTTGAGCAATTTTACACTGTAGAAATGATCAGACCTTGGAAATGTTGGGTCAATTACCTTGATTCTGTTAGCTTCTGAATCAGATGAAAATCGGATGATTGCCTTCTCATGGAGTGATTGATTAATTAAAAAATTTTCAAATGGTTAATTGGGTGGCTTTATAGAGATAAAGCCTTCTGATGGCTCCTACCCAAGAATGAAAAAAACCATCACATTACCTAGACAGTAGTGAGACATTTATTAAACCTGATTCTCTCTGCCATGGGCTGATTGCTTCCCCAAGTCAGAGAATCAAGCTGTCTTTTTGTATCTTACTTCCAGCTGCAGCATATGATATAGTATCTTAAATGTTTTAGGATCCTGGTTTGAACATTTTTTCTCTTTTTGTGTCTTCAATGCCCTGATCCTAGACATTGGGTTCTTATATCAAGGGTTCATTAAAAATAAATTTTCACTTGTTGATTAGGAAGAGCCCTCTGGAAACCCAAACTCAAATATCTGAACTCCAAATTATTTATCTTGGTTTAACTTCTTCTAATGATTTGCATGAGATAATGGACTCAATGCTTCCCAGAAGCTGAAGCTCTTCTCTATATTTTCATAATTAAATTATATTAAATTAGAAAATTAGAAAAAAATCACATCTCTTTCATTAAGAACGCATTTCTTATGTGAAAATTCAGCAGTCAGTTTTCCTTTGGAGAGCCAGAAAGGGAGTCTTGGAACCAAGCCAGAAAATAAACTCTTCATCAGTTACAGTTAAAAAAAACATTAATAAGGCACATTACATCTGAGGAGAATGCTGTGAACTAATTTCTTTGTAATTAGAATGCACTTGCAGGCTCAGTTGGGGAATTTTAAAATGTGAAAACATCTAGTAGGCTCTTCTGGGAATTAAACAAGAAGAAATACTAGGACAATCGGGACTTTTTCAGAAAGGAAGGAATTTAGTATAAATTGTTCTCTTTGAAAAATACAGAGGAAAGTTAACAAAGCTGATGTTAAAAATTTCTAATTGTGTTAAAAAAATTGAAAAAATAGTCAAAACAGTGTCCTTATCTCTTGATTTAAGATTACTTGGTGATAATTAATGTGTATTAATTAATTAAATGCTCTTGGACCACTGTATTCAGAATCTGGAATATTTGGAGTCTCCCAAATTTTACTTGGCTTAGTCAGGATCAGAGAAAGAATATTCTTAACTTTGGCAATTTGGAAAACAGAGCACTTAAGTAATTTTTCCCTATTTCCAATTGAGATCATAAAAAAGGATGCTAAAGCTTTAAAGGTAACCTTAGTGATCAGGTGAGGTTGAAGTCAGCCAGTGAACTTGTGTATTTCATTTCTGCATTTGAGAAGTGATAACTACAGGATTCTGCCTTTCCAACTCAGAACCTTTCTACTTGCACAGAAAGATTCTTTCACAGAACTTTGCACATGATGTAGTTATATGGTCAAACAAGAGGTCCCGGTTCAATTCATGTGAAGAACTTTTAAAATAAACTTCACAAACAGAGATTATCAAGACCCAGGGAAGGAATTTTAAATGAAGGAGTGCTCACAACAAAGGAGATTTTGCTTTCACCTTCCATCTCTTAAGTTTTCCTGCAGGGCTGAAATCTTTTTGAAATAATGGGATTTGAATAATTTTCAAGCTGCTCCTCTTGAAAGAAGACAGCAAATGTTTGGAACAGGAAGGAGGTGATGGATCCTTGGGGGTAAATACTCAAAGTCACGTTGGCAACTTCCAATGGCAGAAGGTTTGATGTGAAATCATCCATAGGCACTGGGTGAACTAACACTTGGGTTTGTTTATCACAAGCCTGGTGAAGTATTGCACATCCTGCAGGACCAAGGCCTGGGGCTTCCGTGGCTGCCCTGGGGGAAGCAGATGTGTAGGGAAGGCCATGCACACAGAGGTAAGGTGAAGAGTGGTTGCCAGGTGGACCTGACAGCTCAGGATTGAGCTACAGAAATCACAGAGAGACATAAAGACAACTCATTCATTTAATCTACTAATAACAAGGAAGCAGGGCAAACTGTGGGAAAAATCCTGATGCAGGGAAGTTTGTTTTCAGTGGAATCTTGCAGCTTTTCCTTCTTCCCTCCTCTGGTCATCACGCTCACTTTGCTTCTTCATTTGAGCACTGGTCACATCTACCTAGGGCTGCCCTGGGATCCAAGAGGCTTCACTCTTATCTTAATCCCTTTCACTGTATCAACACACTCTTTCTTTAAGACTTTGGCTTAATGACTTTTGAAGGACCATCAATGATTCCTATTTGTTAAAAGATAAATTTTTAAAACAAGGTATAATTATCACTCTCACACAGGTATAAAATAAAAACATGTCAAAGATTTTATTTAACTCAATTAATGAAGGAACCAGGCAGATACCACAACTAATTCAAAGGAGACGTCAAAGAACCACAAATTTATGTGGAGTCAAAAACTGTTGAAATTTACGGATGAATGCAAGACGGACTTTTTCCAGTAGGGCTGTTCCCCTACTGAATATTTAATTTCCTAATCTAAAGGAGAGTTGTTAGTATTGCTATTAGTTGTCTGTAACTTGGAGAGTTGTGAAATAGTTCAAAGGCAATGAAAGGTGCAGAGTACTAATGCAGTAATTTTCAGAGGCTCCAGCACTCTGTGGAGAGGTGGTTCAATAATCTCCTTTCCTTATTCCAAAGTTTAAATTTTGGAAGCGTTTATGCTGTGAAAGAACAGCTTGCTAACCAAAAAAGTTGAGTGATGGACTTTGGATAAGCGGGAATATAGCTGTCAGGGAGGGCCAGTTGCTGTAATAAACATCTCTGAAGTCTCAGTGGCTTAATAGGTTTATTTCTTGCTTTCTTCACAATCCACTGTCACGGTTATTCTTCCACTTAGTATCCTCACCATCTTCTTGGGCCTCAGAAATCTTACCGGATCCTCTGCAGCTATCCAGGAAGCGGGAAAGAGAGTGAACTTAGGGAAGGCTGCCCAGAACTCCTCAGCCTGGAATGGATTCATTTTCCTTGTGCTTAGATTCTGCTGGTGAGGACTAGTCACGTGGCCCCACCTGCACGGAGGAGGGGCAGGTGGTGGTGGTAAATGCGGCTTACCTGAAGGAGAACTGGCTTGGTGAGCACCTCGCTTTTCCAGGGGTCTGCATCCACGTGCACTTTCTCAACAAAGACAAACCCCAGAAAACCGGGAAGAACTCAGTTTGCTATTTATAAATTATTGCTAGATCATGAGTGATGAGCAGAACACAGAGCCTGCTCTCCAGGAGCTGCTGAGTCACGGGAAAGAAAAATCTAGATGTGAGGCAGGATGTGCTATATGCTGTGAAAAAAAAAAATTGTTCTGAAAGTACCAAAGGGTGAAATAGTAATTTCAACTAAGGAAACCATATGAAGAATTAGAGACAGCATGCAGGATGGCAGTTGAGAGCCTAGAATTTGGAGTCAGGAAGTCCTGAACTTAGGCCTTCGCTTTACTACTGTTGACCTGGATGACTTTTTTAAATCCTTTGAGCTTCAGTTTCCTTAGCTCAAAAAAGGGCATAATAATTCTTAACTCATAGGGTCGTTGTAACATTATATGAATAGATATGGATGTGCAAGGTGAAGCAGAAGCCCATTTATACAAGACTGTAAAGGTTAGGTAGATTTCAAAAGGTGGGGAAGGGCACAGGGACATTGCAAGATGGGAGCAGGGCCAGCTCTGGCTTGGGTTCCTTTACCCTCCTTTCCCTCAAGGAGCTTTGATATACCGGGAGTTCCCAAGAAGACTGTATTTGAGAAAAAGGAATCCACTACCGAAAATAAATTTAAAAACCTAGAGTGTCCTTGGGAATATGATGGCTGAACTATTTAAAAATCTGACGAGGATTTCTAATGGCCTTTGCTGATTCATTCATTCCTTTTTTTTTTTTGTCAACAACATGACCCAGTGGTTGTCTGTACAACTCTCCACTGACTGGTTTAACCAGCTCAGTGTGAGGAGATTGTAGTGATCGTCCATCTTAGAGATGATGCAAATAATTGATTAGAGTTTGTCACTTTTTAGATGTTACTTCTTTAAGCTATAGGTAAGCCTCTAAGGTTTTTTTTTTTTCTCCCTCCCAGGTTAATTATATATTTTAATTTTGGGAATATGGTAGGATTATCACAGAAAGCTGTTAGGAAAGAAAAAAAGTTCCCACAAGATTCTCATAAGGGCATTTAGCATAAAGGCAGTAGGATTAAGATATGAACTTGAAAATTGAGTGTTTTTTACTACTTAGTAGTCTCATGCAGTTGATATCCAACTTCCCTGCACCATGAGTGTCTTACTAGTTTTATACAGCTGAGCACAGCACTTAGAAAAAAGCTAGGGCAGTGTTTCTTGACCATTAGTGTGCATACCGGTCACCTGGGCATCCTCAGACAAGATGGGTTCTGATTCAGTAGATCTGGGTGGGGCCTGAGATGCTTCCTTTGTACAAAGCTCCCAGGAGATGCTGATGTGGCCGGTTTGTGGACCACACTCTGAGGGGCAAAAGAACACGTTTTTTATCTGGGAAATTGAGGAAGTCTCATTTGGGAGATTAAGAGGTATTGTTTTAAAAAGAGGAGTTAGAATTTTATAATATATGCTTTTATTAAACGTGCAGTTGTTTGGTCCTCCTCATCTCCCTTTACAGACAATTCTTTAGACCTTTAGTCTAGTTAGTTTTTACTCTTTTCAAAAAATTTATTTAAAAAAATCTTAATGATAATTACAAGAGAATTTCATCGCTTTTTGTCTTATCATCATCAACAGTCCAATCACCTGGCTGTTACCTACTACAGAGGAGCAATGAAGATGAACTTTGACCCTCTTAACTAGTGCGTCTAATCTTACTGATGAATCTTCCACCAGGAATCTAGTTACTCGGATCATTTCCATAGTTACTACTTTTGCTTATAAGTAGTGCGGAATTTTAGCACTTGTCTGTGGCTGGTTAGAGCATAGAGCCAAGGAGGCCAACCCTCAGCTCCCCGCAGGTGAGGATCACAGGCAGAAACCTAGAAAAGAGCCACGTGAATGTGCATTTTATCATGGAAGAGTCTCAGTCAGAGTGGGAGTTGAAGGGCAAATCCAGCCTCGCTTCTGGGAGAAAAGACTTCCAAGTACATACTTACTCAGAAAATTTTTATTGAACATTTACCTTTTACATAGCTTTTTTTTTTTGTGGGCACATAAATATGTAGCAGATTTAGCAGTAGTAGCTTTCATTTCCTGGGTGCTTGCTATAAGGCTGCAATAGTTCGAATGTGTTCCCCCAAGTTTATGTGTTAGAAACTTAATCCCCAAAGCAACGGTCTTGAGAGGTGGGGCCTTTAATGGGCGATTAAATCATGGGGGCTTGGCTTAGTGCCATTATCATGGGAGTGGGTTAGTTATCTTGGGAGTGGGGGCTGCTAATGAAAAGGGGAAGTTTGGCCCCTTTTCTTCTCTCTGTCTCACGTGCCTGCTTGCCCTTCTGCCTTCTGCCGTGGGATGATGCAGCATGAAGGTGGTATTCACATAAAGGGGCACTATGTCAGCAATGCGTTTCCTCTAGTGAGGCAGGGTTACACGGTAGTCATGCTCTCCCCTCATTCAGCAAGTCTCCAAGGAGGGGCGCTGCAGCCAGGAGTTCTGTCCCTCACTCGCTGTGGGACACGTTAATGAAAAATACACTGACGTTTTCTCTGTGTGGAATGAAGATAACTGTCTGTAAGAATATTATGCACGATGACAGGATGACATCTGTGTGCCCTGGGGTCTTGTCTCAGGCACCGTGGGCAATCATTAAGTGAAAAGACGGATCTTCCTCTTACTCGGCAGTAGATGTCGCTGCAGTCAAATAAAAAGGCGAGCTCTGGACAGGAGGATTTCCGTTAGAAGAAAAAGGAACACTAGTAGCTATAAACATTAACTGAGTATCTAGACTTGACTTCCCCACCCCGAACTCGAATCCTTCACTACATAGTATTGTTTTTTTCTTTTTTAAAAATAACATATGTCTAATAATGGACAAGTCTCTTCAGAAAAAAAAGTTGATTCTGCAAATCATTCCATTCCATCCATCCCTTCATTCATCAATTCATTCATGCAACAACAAGTGCTTAGTAGACACCTACAACTCATGAGGCACTTGCCAGGCTTTGGGATTACAATGATGAACAATAGTGATAGTCTAGCTTTTTGGAGCTTAAATTCTGGTGGGGAGACAGGCAATTAAAGCAGAAAAAAGTAACTCCAGTATGGAGAGATTAGTATAACCATAGGGAATGAACTAGATGAAACAGAAGGAGATGCCACGGGGTCCTGACTGAATTGAGTGGTCAGGATGATCTCTTGGATAAAGGGGGTTTAAAAAGGTGCCCACATCATGTGTCAAAGCACAGAATAGAAAGCCAGCATCTGGATTCCCTCACTCCATTTAAGATTCTCATAGGTTCTTGTTATGATGCGATTTATCTTCTTTGTCACCAGCACTATTTGAAATGCATAGTCTGGGTGCGGTGGCTCATGCCTGTAATCCTAGCACTCTGGGAGGCCGAGGTGGGAGGATCACTTGAGGTCAGGAAGTCGAGACCAGCCTGAGCAAGAGTGAGACCCCATCTCTACTAAAAATAGAAAAATTAGCCGGGCGTGATGGTGTGCGCCTGTAGTCCTAGCTCCTTGGGAGGCTGAGGCAGGAGGATCACTTGCGCCCAAGAATTTGAGGTTACTGTGAACTAGACTTATGCCATGGCACTCTAGCCTGGGCAACAGAACACGTCTCTGTCTCAAAAAAAAAAATGCATAAAGAATATCCTCCCTCCTGATTTTACTTAGATAATTTGAAATACCTAAAAATTAATCACGATTTATATTACTGTCATTACCTTTCTCTTGAGAGACCGAAAACTGCTTAGTGGCTTTTATATGTCAGATACTTTGACAAATACTCTTGATTATTTTATTAACATGTGATATATAAAAGATAAAATTGAATGTTGGGCAGTCTGTCTTTCCCTTGTTTCTACATTTACTCCTCTTTGGAATGTTAGATTTTCAAAAAGCTTCAGGTTCCATCAGGGAGTTGAAGTTAGCCTAGAACACCGGTGGGAGCCAGTTTGGCACCAGTTATGTGACCTGGCTGGCAGGAAAAGACTGGCCATTGCATTAGATCTTGGACATTTTAAGCAGATAATAAAGAAGGAAATGTGGGTAAGAAGCACAAAGTTATTCTGTTCAGTATTTGTTGTATCTTCAGTGATGCATGAGTTACATTTCAAAACCCTAAACTCATTTGATGAGTCCCAAATACTGACTTTTGGATGAGTAAAACCAGATTAGTAAATCTGAGTGCCTTATTTTTAGGAGGCCAAAAATTTGTATTGTGAAGACAGTAGAAATGTGTTCTGATGAAACATTACCAAATTTTCTTGTCTCTTTTTCCATTAAGACATTACAAAAATAAGTTCCTTATTATTATTACCTGTACTATTATTATTGTTGTTGTTATTATTATTGTTTTACTTAACTCTAGGGCCTGCACTCACTTTTCTTTATTCATTCAAGAAAACAATTATTTGTTATATTATAAAAACCATGGCCTCAAGGCTACTTTGACTTTCTCTATTGCTCTTTTGGACTATTTTCCTTGGAATAAAGAAAATAAATGTTCAAATGTACCAGGTTACAAAATAAATTTTTGCAGAGAACTAGACATTCAGAACAGTGAAAAGCTTAAGTGTACAGTTTCTCTTAATTTATGTACATATGCTCTCTTCTGTTTCTATGCTCATGAAGTGTTTGGTTGTCCTAATTTGTGAAGGGAAACATTGTCATATTGTAGGAGGAGCCCTGCGGAAACTTCATATTGCTCTGGCTTTGCTGTAATGTATGGTGTGGTCTTGGGGAACTCTCTTAATTGCTCTGAGCCTTTAGTGTTTTCATCTACATAAAGGGGAATTGGACTGATCTGAGGCCAGCAGGTATAAATGCCTTCAATTTTTCTCTGTGCTCACCTCCAATGTATCTGGGCCCACCTTTCTTATTGACTCGAAGGAGGAGGTGACCTACCCCCTGTCTGAGTATAACCCTGACACCTGTGATCTGGATCCTATCAACTTCTTCCTCTTTGAGCTGATGAGGGTACCGAGCCATTTGGGAGCTCTCATTGTCTGAGTTAGCAATCTGGTGTCATCTCTAGTCTGTGTTTCTCGGCTCCCACATCCAGTCAGTCGCAAAGTCCCACTCATCCTCTCCCTAAGTGACTGTTCAACTCACCCTTCTTTGCCTTCTCCTTGGCCAGCATCGTGTCTTGCCCAGACTATTGCAGGAACCTCTTCACTGATCTTCTTTCCTGCAGTCTCTTCTAGTCCCCTCTCCTCACTGTCTTCTGAGATATCTTTCTAAAATACAAATCTGATTATATTCATTGAGCATCAGCAACTCCACTGAACAAATGTTTATATTGTCAAAGGGTGTTATGCCTGGTTCTGAGAGATGATCGATTTGAATAAGACAGCATGGTCCCATTTAAATAAAAACTTTATGTTGGCTACCTCGTTTACCTAGGATAACATGAATTTCCTTTGTACAGCCTTTGAAGCTGTACATATTTTGGCCTCAGATCTCCCTTCCAATAACAGTACCTTCAGCTACGTTTTCTCCTGCCATCTGCACACTTCATATCCCTGCCACACTGAACTCTTTCCAACCTGCACATGCAGTGTTCTTCCATATTTCTGAGGTTTTTCTGGAATTCCTTTTTCACTTCTCCCTTGGCCTACTCATTCTTCCATACCTGATACAAATGTCATCTTACTTGGGATAATTTTCATGAATTGATTATTTCCTTGTTTATAATTCTACAGCCCTTTGCTTACAGTGTTATATTGTATCTGTTAATGTCTGTCTTGCTTGTGAGATTGTGAGCTGCTTGATGGCAGTGAATTTATGTCTTATTCGTCTTTGTGTTCTCTATAACCTGTCATATAGTATATAGCACATTTTTAGTGCTCAGTAAGTAGTTGTTGATGACGAAAATAAATGAATGGATGTGTGCCTCAAACATGTGTGGATGGAAGTGGTTGTCATAATGCTTTCCATCTCGATGGAAATGGCAGTAATTGTGGAAAGAAGAAATTTGACATTTGCAGGTAGATTCTGAACTGATGGTCAGGGAATCTTTGGACTGGTCTTTAGAGTCCTCTTTAAGGTGCAAAAGTTGATAACTTTATTTTGGTTATATCAATTCAAATCAAGAGTTGGGACACTTTCCTTGTCATATTTTTGCCTGCTGGCTGAGAAACAAGGGTAGTTTGCTCAACATAACTTGTCACTGTCTCTTTTCTTAGTTCTCTGAAATTCGCTTCTGTGTCCCTAAATGACAAATCATTAAGCTCATTCTCAAACGAACTGGTTGTCAAGTAGGCATTATTAAGGCTAGTGAAATGTCTTAGTTTCAGCTGAGCAAGGCAAATATGATGCTATTTAATTATGACAAGCATAGTGACATAATGTTCTGAGAGGCAAAGAAGAACATCTCTGAAGACTACAACATACTTCAATGTAGGCAATTACTCTAGTCAATGAGTAGTCATAAATATGTAAAGCTTAAGGTGGGACATTTAATGCCTCCTTTAATGCAAACATATCAGCAACTAAGGCTTTTTCTTGGGGGAGAAATAGAATTTGTTGATAATCCACCCCACCATATTCAAATGTGGAAAGTTTGTTTTTGTAGTCAAATATGCAGACACGTCCGTTTTCAGAAATGTGAATAATAAAAAGAACAAAAAGCTTGTACAGGCTCTCTTTTCAATACCTGCTTGCCTCTATTCTTGCTTCCTCTTAGTCCCCTACCACCTATGTTGGATCCATTATCATCCTGAAAAGAAAAATCCTTCCAGTCACTTAAACGGTGCTTCAATGACACAGCATCCATTAGAATTCAGAAAAAGCTGGCACTTTCTGAAGAGAAATGTGATACTCTCTTTCACTTATTCTTTCTCTCTTTTTTCCTTACTTGAAGTGAACTTTCAGATTCTCTTGGGATTTATTTCTTTAGATATTTTTTTCATAAGGTGATGCTTTTGCAGATAGTGACTTATCACCTCCTAAAAATGCCTGCTTGGTTGGCTAAAAGGAGTAAGGTAGGTGTTAGTCCATTTCTCTCATTTTTGTTTATTTGTTTATTACTTTTGACTATGAAGCTGTGTATACTAAAACAAGAAAAATTGGATAAGATATATAACCCTGGCATTATGCCCAGGAAGAGCTGGGTAAGTTTCTGGCTTTGCTCATCAACAGGAGGAACCCTATTTGGAGCAGACCACAAAATCACTCAGAGGCCAGAGAATGGTGCAAATGTTTTGCTACCATCTCCCTTTCAGTCTGAGCTGACTGTCCTTATGTGGGTACTCAGAAATTCCTCTTTCTTGGTCTCCCCTCTCCTCCCACCCACTCCTTCTTTTACAACTCTCTCCTGGGGCTCCAGCTTCACCCTGTGGTTTTGTGAACTGGCCAGTGTTTTGCATTGCTTAGTTGAGTTGGCCCCATTTCTCACCGCCCCTACCCCCTACTAGACTGGAAACTCCACAAGGGCAGAGACTTTGCTAATTAACAGTTATCTCCCTGGGGTCTAGAACAATGCCTAGCATATTATAGATCCTCAACAAATTTTTGTCGAATAAATGAATGAAGCTTTCAGAGTGAAGTACCTACCTAGACAAACAACCCTCTCTGTTGCTGCAGTGTTCCCCTCTCATAGCATAACATTGATGTCTTAGGCTAGAAGACCCTCTTCCTACCAGGGGAGGATGGGAAAAGCACAAAACAGTTGAAAGGAAAGGAAACCCCATTCTGGCAAAAGTATTTGAAGAAGATGAGAAAACTCACCCACAATCTCTCTACTCTTAGGAATCAAATGACCTATTATCTTCTAGTCTTTTTTCTATTTGTTTTTTCCCTAGTGACACTATATTCTTTCCATTTTATATCAGGCATTCTAAGTTACATTGTAGATTAGTCAAGTAAAATATATCTGCTAAAATTACTAGTAACTATGTCTCATTTTTTTTGTGATGGTATTTTCCTTTGATTCTAATACAAATAATTCTCACATTTTGATGTTTCTAAAATCATGGATAAGTCTTGCAGACAATGTATATTTTCAATGTCAATGATAAATCCTTTTTTGCTTTTTTTTTTTTTTTTTTTTGAGACAGAGTCTCACTCTCTTGCCTGGAGCGAGTGCCGTGGCGTCAGCCTAGCTCACAGCAACCTCGAACTCCTGGGCTCCAGCAATCCTACTGTCTCAGCCTCCCGAGTAGCTGGGACT
>CAUYSK010018579.1:0-72022 GCA_963575035.1 Avahi laniger
CTCAAAGAACCAAAAGTAGATATACATTTTCCTCCAGTGGTCCTATTACTGGTTACTTTACCAAAGGAAAAAAAAAGGCATTTTATAAAAAAGACACTTTCACTCAAATGTTTATAGCAGCAGAATTCACAATTGCAAAGATGTGGAATTAACCCAAGTGCCCATCAATACATAAGTAGATTAATAAAATGTGGTGTATGTATACCATGGAGCACGACTCAGCCGTAAAAGAAAGTGTTGATCTAGTATCTTTTGTAACAGCCTGAATGGAATTTGAGGCCATTATTCTGAGTGAAGCACCACAGGAATTGAAAAACAAACACCACATGTACTCGATACTACATTGGAGCTAATCAGTTAACACTTATGTGCACATATGGAAGTAAAACTCAAGGGAAACCAAGTAGGTGGGAGGCGGGGAGGAGTGGATGGGTAAATTCACACCTAATGGGTACAATGCACACTAACTGAGTGAATAACACACTTATAACTTTGATTCAAACTGTACAAAAGCAAATTATGTAACCAAAATGTGTGTACCCCCATAAAATTCCAAAATAAAAAAAAATATATGGTATACAACATTTAGTATTCTAAAAGCTGATAATTTTTGATAAAATATACTTCCCTATTTTTTTCTTACTCAGAATATTTTATCATATTATTATATGCTCACATTTTGTTTTGTTTTGATTTTTTTCCCACTGTGCTCATAGTATCAACTTTCATGACCTCAGAAGATGGATACACATGCTGCTTACTAAATATTTTTTATTCTGACCTATGGGTTAGGACACTTATGCATCATTGCAAGGTAGGACTAGGAACAGTATTCACATCTAAATCATACCTAGTCAAACTAATTTTTCCAAGCTCTAACGTGCATAGGAATCACCTAGAGGACTTGTTAAAACAAAAATTGCTAGACCTAACACCAGAGTTTTTGATTCAGCATGTCTTAGGTATTTTAGTCCTACCAATTTCCCAAGTGATACTCATGTCGCTAGCTAGGGATCACGCTTTAAGAACAGCAACTTAAACGTTGACCTTTTCTAACCACTGGTACCCCTGCATCCATCCATCTGCCCTTTATCCTTTTAACTACCATTTATTCAATATTCAAAATTCAACTGGCAAGTCATTTCCCGTGGGAAAACTTCCCAAACTCCTCTAGCTTGGATTTGGTACCTGTATCTGTCATGTCTACTCAGGAGACAGAAACCACACTGTAATTTGAACATAGAAAGTTTAATATAAAGAATACTAATTATAATAGGGTATTGGAGTAATGTAGGCCTGGCAGTAAGAATTAAAGAGAACTCTAAAGGACAGAGAATAGCAGCTATGAGGAGCAGCCATTGCTCCAAGGGCTGTGAGCCAGACCTCATTAGAGAGGACATGTGCACAGCTCACTGAATGACAGAGAAGTCCCTCTGGTGCTGCCCCAGTGGAACTAGCTGGAAATCCTCCCTCTAAGTCAGTGGTCCCCAACCTTTTTGGCATCAGGGAATGGAACAGTTTCATGGAAGACGATTTTTCCATCGACTGGGGGTGCAGGGGTGGGGAGGGCGAGGCGGAGCTCAGGTGGTGATGCAGGCTGCCAGGGATGGGGAGTGGCTGTCAATAGAGATGAAGCTTCACTGGCTTGCCGCTCACCTCCCGCTGTTCCATCTGGTTCTTAACTTTCAGGGAAGACAATTTTTCCACTGACTGTGGGGGGTGGGAGCGGAGATCAGGAGGCGGTGTGTGCAGCGGCCAGGCTCCTGACAGGTCACAGACAGACCAGGCGCAGCGCGGGGGTTGGGGACCACAGCTCTAAGGTATCAGGAAAAGTATTCTCAGGAAGGATATTCACGTTTGTGCGCTGTAGCAGCTGGGTGTCACAGAAGTTGCACATGCTATAAGAGCCTGGGCTGAAGTTGCCCCTGCCGCGTGAGCTGAGCACTGGGCGCACTGAAGGAGCGCAGAGAGAAGCACAATGGGATCCGGAAGGAAAGCCCCTTCCTCCTGCAGTATGTCTCCAGCATCCACTACCGACAAAACTTAACATTGTGCCATCTTGGAAAGGAACAGCCCTTAAAGGACCCATGGTGAATTCTCAGAGACCAGGCAATGAAGGATCGATTCGGGGCTGAGAGCCAATAAATTGATAAATGGCATAGTGTCCCTTCTATTTGATATGGGTGACATTTTATATACTCAAAAATACATGTTCAATTGAACTCCCATGGTACCTGTGCATATTTTATTGATATATTTAATGATTCATTCAATAGACGTTATTCAATACATAATATCATTTTATATATTACATTATTATTTTATCCTCAGTACTCACTAGGTATCTGGAACATATACTATTAAGAGCTCAGTAAATATTTATAGACTGCATGACTATCACATAATAAAAGTGCCAAGTCAAATATTTTGAAATGACTTTAGATGTGTATATTCTGACTTTCAGAGAGAAGTAATAAATAAAAGTGTAAATAGGTAGAAACCTATATAAGCAGCCATATCTGTTAGAATTTCTGTGCTATAAAATTTAGAAAGCTTTACTTAAAGTGATCTAAACAACACAGAAAATACAATATATTCATGTAGGTTATATATAAATCTACAAATGGTGCTATTTTCAGGTAATAGTTGATTTAGCAGGTCATACATATACTCTACAGTTATGGAAATGAAGCTACCAACATAGCTTAGTATGTTTAATATGGTAATCCCTTTGGTAGATACAGATTCTATCTTAATATTTGCAAATCGCTCTATGTGTTACAGTCTCACATCTTATCACCTCACTCTTCAAGGGGAGATCCAGTTTGTCTTCAGCATTATAAGCAAAATACAAAATATCACCACATAGGGCTGGCTTAGGTTGCATGCTCACCCTGATCTAATTTAATCACTATATGCAGGAAGATGAGGTGCATTAGTTGTCTTAGCCCTGAGATAAGTGCCCATACTATGCACTTGTATTTAAGAACCATGCTATAGAAATACTCATGAAAATAGTTCAGTAAGTGGATGTATAAGTTGTTCAATTTGAATGAAAATCATCTATTCATCAAAAAAATATGGTACTTTACAATGGTCTGAATACTGTACTGTTTTACCATTTCTTAAATGCTACTGCTATGTTTTATATATCAAAATATGACATGATTATGATATTCATAAGAATAAGAAGGACCTTATAATTCAATCTCCATAAATGAAAATAAAATTTTGGCATTAGAAAGAGGAGAGCTGCTCCATTTTTTATGGCAGGTAAAATCAGAGAGGGAGAGAAAGGGAAGGACTCTCGTATCTCATCAGAGAAATAAAAAAAATAAAGAGCTAGAGAGAGTAACCATATTTATAGTATATATACAGGCATATTTTATACGTATGTAAACATGTATTGAGTTCTACATGGTGGCACATATATTAACACATTTAATCCTTATAACCACTCAGAGAAAGTAGACGAGCATTATCACCATCTTGCAGATGACACAACCCAGGAACTAAGAGATTAACCACTTGCTCAAAGTCACACTGCTAGTAAGCCTCACAGGCTGGGATTTAAGTCTAGGCAGTTTATGCTTATGGTCTTTTCTCTTAAACACTATATCATATTTCCCTATGAGGACATAAACTAAGTAGAAATGTTGTGGCCCTATGCAAGTAAATGGTATCTCCTTTCCAAAGAGACTATAGTATTAACCTCTCTCTTTGACATGCTTGGCAATTTCTTATGTGGCTAAAATCATCTTTTTCATTCTTCCCTCTTATGACCCTTACAGAAACTCTACGCTTCTGCCAACTTAAATTCACTTCATTCTTGCAACACATTTTGAGCTTTCCCTTAAGCACATTATCGTTGGTACTTTATATCCATGTTTTTGCCTACACTATTTTTCCACTATCTCTATTGCAAGTTTTCTCACCCTTCTCACTCAGCTCATTGTAAATTCCAGTTGCTTAGTAGACACGAAATAGTTGTACCATACAGTCAACCCATACATCCAGCCAAATTTAAACTCATCGTCTCTCCTCTCCTTGAGTTCAATAGCCCACAACCTGTGCTCCTTCTGATATCTTTTTTCCTTGTGCTAGCTAAGGTCTCTCATTCTCTTGGCCAGTAAAAGTACTCTATGGGAATGTAAGAAAAGGATTAATCAGAATGGAAATAATTAATCTGGTTCTTATAAATTAACCCCACTGTGACTATTTAATTTAATCTCTCTCTTTTTTCCAGCAGAGTTACTGCTACAGTCTCTTAACTTCTTCAGTTTTATAGTCCTCGATCCAGAGTGTTCTTCCAACATCATTAAAATATACAAAGGTAGTTTGATACGTCAGTGGAACTTAGAATTCTTAAGAAGTCCCTGGTCACAGATTCAGTCTCATCTCCCATTACCCTTTCATATTATTCTTTATTCTTGATCTGTGAAAGTACTTGTAAGCCTGCAAAAATGCTCTGCCATTCCTCCTTGATGACACAGGACTCAACATTCACTTTGCTTGAATGTTTTCTTTTTGCTTTTATTCTTTTTTTCCCCCTAACTTACTCTAAAAATATCATCCAGGGTCAACTAATCTGGAAAGTTTGTCTTCAGTCTTCATGAACATACAATATGGGCCTCCCCTTTCCAGTCCCATATATTTTTGTATCTATACTTATTAATGTGCATCCAGATAGGCATTAATATCATTAAAACAGCACATTAAAACTGATGCACTAAAACATTTTCCAAATTAACTTTCATACTGATTTTAAATTTGCAAATTTAGAAATTACAGAAAGTATGAGAAAGAGAAAAAACTTATATAATTAATACGATGAGGTAACTACTATTCCTATTTTCTTATGTAAGCTTCCAGCATTTTTATAAAAAAATATTATATAATTATTTTAAAATATTTTATTTGAAATCTGTTATATATTGTTCATTTTGTGACATTTATATTTTCCATCATTTAAAGCTTGGAAGTTTGAATTTAATATCTGTGGAATTGTCTGATGAATGTGTTATGCCCTTATTATGAAGTCTAAATTGTATATTTTTTAAAATTAGTGATAATAGTAATACTAGTAAAAAAATTTATGCATGGTACCATGGGGGAAATTTTATGTGGATAATCTCATTTAATTCTCACACTAATCCTGTGAAGCAGGTGCTATTTTTTCACACATTTTCTGAAGCAGAAATTAGTCTCAGATAGATTAAATAACTTATGCAATGTCATAGACCAACAAGTATCACGACTGGAGGTGTTGTGATTCCAGAGGAGATGTATATTTTTAACATGAAGACCACAGAGGCTTTTGCTTCTCTTTTTCCGATGTAGTCTGCAAAATGCTGATTACCTGCTTTATTTGTTAATCTTGGGAATATTTCTGGTTTGCATGCTGAAGCCTGCAGCTCTTCCTGACTTGCTCAATTTGGTCTCTTTTTTTTTTTTTATTTCAGCATATTATGGGGGTACAGATATTCAGGTTACGTATGTTGCCCTTCCCCCCCCCGCCCCGAGTCCGAGTTTCAAATATGTCCATTCTTTGGGTGGTGCACATTGCATTCTCTTTTTTTATTCATCTCTTTGTCTTAAATCTGCTCCCACATGGGATTGATGAAAACCATGCTGTATTTGCTCCCCTCTGGGGAAAAGAGATACTAGCAGACTAATCTCCAAAGGGAAAAATAAACACATAAAGTAAAATAAAAGTAATTGTACTTTGTGAAGTTATATCGTTAGGTAGATAGTTAGGCTCTCCAGCTCTTCTAGGGACAAGGGTTTCCTGCTTTGCTCCACCTGGGAAGAAGGGTAAGGGCAGGACTCGATTTTGGTGTTGTCCCTTCTTTAATCCTATCCCAATCAACTGCTACACCTGGGGAAGGAGGGAATACTTTATCAATCTGGGAATTTCCTAGCCCAGGCATGGTAAGATTTGGAAAGTGACCTAGAATAACCTAAAGGTAATTATTTTGTTATTAGCTTAAATCTACATTTTGGTTCACTCCCCCAGGTGGGCTTTCTTAGAGGGAGCTCTTATAGGCAGTTGGAATTCGAGGACACCTGTTTATCCTTTGGTAATATCCCACACCTCCTGAGAGGACTCTCCACCCCAGCTCCGTCCCCCTGACTGATTGGACCAATAAAAGGAAACAATCCAAGAATCCAGGGAGAGAATGAGTCCATTGGTCAGCGGTGGGTTAGTGCGTCAGTGGGTCAGGTGATTGGTGAGTTGATCCGTCTCCACTGGTGGAGACAGACCCATTTTGTTCTACAATAAAGAGCTATTTGTATGAAACTGCTTTCCGCCTGGAAAGTAGGCCCATTGTATTGGCCCTGCTGGTGATTTTTCCAAGATAATAATCTGGACTTGACACTTTGGTGTGTCTGGTCGTTCTTCAGCCAAGAGCACACAGAGGGCGGACTGCCACCCTGACAATATGACATTTTTTGACAGTTCCTTGGCTGCTGTAATACTAGGGCATTACTGTTTAACCATTCAACAGCCATCACAGGCAGACCTTAAAGATATTGCAGGTTCAGACCACTGCAATAAAGCAAATATCTCAATAAACTGAGTCACACAAATATTTTGGTTTCCCAGTACATATAAAAATTATGTTTGTACTACAATGAGGTCTATTAAATGTGCAATAGCATTATTTCTGAAAAAAAAAAGTACATACCTTAATTTAAATACGTTATGGCTAAGCAATGCTAATGATCATCTGAGCCTTCATTGAGTCATAATCTGTTTGCTGGTGGAGGGTCTTGTCTCAGTGTTGATGGCTGCTGACTGATCAGGGTAGGGATTGCTGAAGGTTGGGGTAGCTGCAGCAATTTCTTAAATTAAGACAGCAGTGAAATTTACTGCATCTATTGATTCTTTGTTTCACAAAAGATTTCTCTGTAGCATGTGGTACTGTTTGATAGCAATTTACCCACAATAAGACTTCTTTCAAAATTGGAGTCAATTCTCTCAAACCCTCCCTGCCACTGCTTTATAAAATGAGCTTAAGTAATATTCTAAATACTTTGTTTTCATTTCAATGATGTTCATAGTATCTTCACCAGCAGTAGATTCTATCTCAAGAAACCACTTTCTTTGCTCTTCTGTAATAAGCAATTCCTCATCCATTAAAGATTTATTATAAGTTTGCGGCAATTCAATCACATCTTCAGGTTTCACTTATAATTCTAGTTCTCTTACTATTTCTACCGCATCCACAGTTACTTCCTCCACTGAAGTCTTGAGCCCCTCAAAGTCATTCATGAGGGTTAAATAAACTTTTTCCAAACTCCTCTTAATGTAATATTTTGACCTTGTCCCATAAATCACAAATGGTCTTAATGGCATCTAGAATGATGAATCCTTTCCAGATGGTTTTCTATTTATTTTTACCAGATTCTTCAGACAAATCACTGTCAATGGCAGCTATAGCCTTATGAAATGTATCTTTTTTAGTAATAAGATGTGAAATAAAAAATATTCCTTAATCCATTGGCTGCAGAAGGGATGCTGTGTTAGCAGACATGAAAACAATATTAATCTCCTTGTACGTATTTTTCAGAGCTCTTGGGTGCCTAGATGCATTGTCAGTGAGCAGGAATATTTTGAAAGGAATCTTTTATTCTGAGCAATAGATCTTAACAATAGACTTAAAATATTCAGTAGACCATGCTGTATATGCATACATGTGTCATCCAGGCATTATTGTTCCATTTCTAGATCAGAGGCAGAGTGGATTTAGCATAATTCTTAAGGGCCCTGGGATTTTTGGAGTGGTCAATGAACATTGGCTTCAACTTAAAGTCCTCAGCTGCGTTAGCCCAGGAGAGTCAGCCTGTTCTTTGAAGCATTGAAACCAGGCATTGACATCTCTTCCCTAGCTATCAAAGTCTTACTTGGCATCAAGTATAAGACAGTTTTATTTACATTGAAAACCTGTTGCTTCATGTAGCCATGTTTATCAATTATCTTGGCTAGGTCTTCTGGATAACTTGTTATAGCTTCTATGCCATCACTTGCTGCTTCACCTTGCATTTTTATATTATGAACGTGGCCTCTTTCATTAATTCTTATGAACCAATTTTGCAACCTTCAAACTTTTCTTCTACAGCTTCCTCACTGCTCTCAGTTTTCACAGAATTAAAGAAAATTAGAACCTTATTCTAGATTAAGCTTTGGTTTAAGGGAATGTTGTGGCTGGTTTGATCTTTCATTCAGAACATTAAAACTTTCTCCATATCAGCAAAAAGGGTTTTCCCTTTCTTATCATTTGTGTGTTCAGTGGAGTAGCACTTTACATGTCCTTCAAGAACTTTTCCTTTGCATTCACAAGTTGGCTAACCGTTTGGCACAAAAGGTCTAGATTCCAGGCTATCTTGGCTTTTGACATGCCTTCCTCACTAAGCTTAATTATTTCTAGCTTTTAATTTAAAATGAGAGATGTGTTTATTTCACTTGAGCACTTAGAGGGCATAATAAGGTTATTAATTGACCTAATTTCAATATTGTTCTGTCTCAGAAAATAGGGAGGCCTATTTCTCCCTAGAAAATAGGGAAAAGTGGGAGAAAGAAAGGGGACTGCTGGATGGTAGAGCAGTCAGAACACATGCAACATTTGTTAAGTTTGCAGTCTTCCATGGGTTTGGTTTTTGGTACCCCAAAACAATTGCAGTAGTAATCTCAAAGATCACTGATCACAGACCACCATAGCAGATACAATAATAATGAAAAAGTTTGAAATACTGCAAGAATTACCAAAATGTAACACAGATATGAAGTGAGCACATTCTGTTGGAAAAATAGTACCAGTAGACTTGTTTGACACAGGGTTGCCACAAACATTCAACTTGCAGAGTGCATTGTATGGGGGAAAGGCACACTTGTAGCCCTGGCGTGGGCCAGGCAAAGGCATTATATGTAACCAAAATGTTTGTACCCCGATAATAAAAAAAACAAAAACAAAACAAAACAAAACCAAAAACATTCAATTTGTAAAAAATTCAATATGTCTGAAGCAAAATAAAATGAGATATGGCTATCTACCCTTATAAACTGTACACTATAATGCAATTTAATTTTTTTTTGGCCCTACCAGATCATTTCCTTTTTATGTCATTATTGTATTCTCAGAGCTGTCACAATGTCAAGCATACAGAACATTCAAGAAATGCTTATGTAAATGAACTGATAAATGAACAAATGGATGAGTTATATTCTGGGAGAAAACATATTCCACACCTACTGAGAATCATTAGCTTTGCAATGTCAAATAGAGGCAATATATAGAGATATTTCATGGTGTACCAAGTTTCCAATGTTCAAAACTTGATATGAATATTTCTTTTCTAATAATTACCATATATACAACAAACCTGACTGGATGGAAAGATGATAGTAACCAGTTACTCCACATGTCATATCTTTCCCTTAGAAGCGGTGGTGCAAAGCTTCTAAAATATGTGTAGTAACAATCAAGTTCACCTAATCACTGATTTACATAGACATTACAGGGATCCAACCTACTAAATTAGGTTTTGTTTCTGCAAAACACTCGTCTTTAAAATGTGGAAGTGCTTGGATTACAAAATATGCATGAGATTTACAACTTACCTGCTTGAGTCTACCTAAATCAAAACCATTAACAGAACATCTCTAAAGCAGTGCTTCTCAACCTCAGCAATATTGAGATTTCAGGCTGGATAATTATTTATTCTTAGGGCTGTCCTCTGCATTATAGAATGTTTTGCAACATCTCTAGCCTCTACATTTAGCAGCATTTCTGGCTTTTAACTGGCTCACCCCTAATCTAGTTGCAATAATAACAACAAAAATATTTCTATACATGACCAAATGTCTCTTGAGGGGAGAAACCTCAAGAATCACTAAAAGTGCTTGTGAAATCCCAGACTGCTAGACCCCATTCCCAGAGATTCTGAGTAAGTAGGTCAAGGGTGGAGTCCAATGTTTGCATTTCTAACAAGTTCCCATTTGATGTTGATGATGATGATGGCTGGACCTCACTTTGACAGCCATCACTCTGAAGATCAATGCATTGTCACAAAGACATGTTTGGACCCACAGAAAGATTTGGGGATTTTTTGGCATGGTCATTTACATTTGTTTTGGTTGTATTGGTCTTTACAAAGCATCAGTGGCACTAAAACCAAATCTCACTGTCAGTTTGTCAAAGTCAGCCAATGACAGTCACATATTGCATCAGCTCATGCTACCTTTCTTATGCATAATACTGTGAAGTACATAAATGTAAACTAAACTACATTAAACTTTACCCTTTTCTAAAACCAAAATCAAATAAAATTTGATTCTGCTATAGCCATTCAACAATTGTCTCTTTATCTCTCAAGACTGAACATAAGTTAATACATGCTGTGACTATCAAGTGATCTATGGGTAATAATATAATATAAATGTACATCTTCCCTATATGAGCTTATTCTGATTATATGCTAAACCACAACTTATATTTTTTGAATATTAAAATCTAATGCCTATCACATATTAAGTATTCTACAAGTGAAGATAAAAAGGAAGCAAACATCAGAATAATTTAGGCTAACCGAAGGTAGAGAGACTATTTCTAGGAGAAGATTTCAACTAACTGCATAAGTGCTGTGATTCTCCTTCTCCATCTATCTTTGTAGTCTCAGATTAAAATTTAGAATACAGTCAGCATCACATTTGCAAAGGGAAAGAAAGTTAAGCCAATTATACTTGATCTTCTAGCTAATTATATCCGGTAGCAAATATTCATAAAGTTTGACATATCTGGTAGCCTAAAGATGAGAAATATATATATTTGGTTGTATATTTTGTTTGCCATCAAAATAATGTGTAACATATATATGTGTGCATATATAAGCTAAACTTACAAAATAAAGGTGATAATGTGATTTTTTCTTAATTATCAACATTTTCTGTTTTTTGAAATCTGATTCAGTATGTTTCATTTATAAAACTACAAATTTATGTTTTGGTACTTCAAGTAATTGTGTTACTATGCTTTACTAATATAAAAATTTCTATGATCAAATAAATTTGACAACACTATGTTAAATACAAATAAACAGTTTTACTTAAGTCGTGACTTATCTGAATTTTAATATTTGAAATTGCTTTGTACATCCCTCATGCCAGTTTAGATTGTAAAATGTTTTTTGAACTTATTTGACCACAAGTATTTTTCTTTAAGATCATTTCCTGGGACCAATAGTCTTTAGGATGATCAATGAGAAAGACTACTTTAAAATTTTTAAATCGTGTTATATCCATAGTCACTTTTTAATCAAGACAAGAGTTACTATCTGTCTACTGCAGTTGATGTGAGAACATTAAAGTACAAAATTTAAAATGACTTATATTAAGCTACCAGTGAGAAACTTCTGGCCTTAAATCTAGAATTCAAGTTCCAAAGCTCAGTCTGAGTTTTTCTGCTGCCTTCTGTTGATGGTTAAGCTAGCTTTTCAGGCCAGGATTGATAGTGTAATCCAAGAGTATAGTCCCTCTACATACATGTAAACTAGAGGCAACATGTAAAATAACATTCGAGGGCATGGATATAGTCTGGTTAAAGTAAAACAACTATGTTCTTGGATCTAGATGAGTGACAAGGAGGGCTAGTCAGGACATATTGCTTAATAGAAGTCTATGTTTATTGAAAGCTGAAAGAAAATAATTAAATTTGACCTGAATAATCACTATTGAGTTATAACCATGTTTTTTATTCTACCAAGGAATAAAAGATATGTTTCTGCTCTGAAGAAAGTGCACTTTTTTTTAAAAGTTAGGAAGTTAAATGATCTTCATATTAAAGAATATTAGATAGTACTGTACACTTCACTTATATTGTCATTTTGAGGTGAAAAATATTCAAAATCCAAAAATAACTAGCAATATGCCATGCTAAATTAGAGCTCTTTTCCTATTTTATAGTTTAGTTGTTTAATTTTTGTCTTCCTAAATACATTATAAGCATTTTGTGGGCATGTACTGTCTTTCCTTTGTTCATAATTTGTCGAACGAAGATTCTACCACTAACTCATGTGGGGACTCAGTGAAATGAGACATAAATGTGATTTGTGACAATTTAAATCCTCCTGCTAGACCTTCTGGTGTATGGAAAGTGTCATTGATAAAGTGTCTTCTCTGTTCTCCTCATTCATTAAGTTGATATTTATTGCTGGCATCCACAATGTGACAGGCAACTACAAAGTCCTTGTTCTTATAGTATTTTCTTTTTAGGGAGACATATGTTAAACAATAAGGCTAATACCTAAAATTTGAGAAGTTTTTTCATAAATAATGAACTGAAAGAAGGTCAATGCGATTGCACTTGGACAGCAAAAAGGGAGAACTGGGTGAACTTAAATAGGAGTTGGGTTATGTGGGGTTATCTGCAAGGATGTTGGTCTTCAATCTTAAGAACTTTGGAAGACCACGGAAGGCATTTAACAAAGGACATGTCATGAAGAGATGTGGATTTAGGAGACAATACTTGGTGCACTGCAGAAGAGGGAATCAGAGAGCCAGAGTGTTTGTTGGGACATATTTGAAGGTCTGCCCTCTTAGAGTTGAGTGATAACCATAGAGATTGGACAAGATAACACTACTAGAGGAATAAAATTAACGGCACATAGTTGAAATAGAATATGGTCAATAAAGAAGAGAGAAGGTGTCAAGAACACTGGCCTTTTATTTCCTTTAATGTATTTTCTTGCTTATAACATTATTTCTGAAAGGATAAATAATTTGTGTGTTCACATAAGTCTACTGTATAATTTTCTGATGACTAAGTCTCAAGATTTGTTAATGGCCAAAATCTAGGATTTTGATACTTCAGTTAGAGTAGCCACATGACAAAGAGACAGTGGTGGGGCTAAAAGAGTCAAGTCTAGGAGTAGAAGCTCTTGGGTTTTAATACACATGTCAGGCTGTGGTACCTCAAGGCCAAAAGTAGACACTGTGTTCCAGAATCTTCTAGTCAGTTTAGCCTATGCTGGCTTTCTGCTGGCAGCCACACTGTGTCCACAAGTGAAAAGGTATTTTCTGAACAGTGAAGGTGAGTTTATGGTAACGGAGTTAAACTAATGGAAAGCATTGAATTGATCAGCAGGAAACACAAAAAAGGTTAAAATAGCCTTCATTTTTCTGTTGCTATACAGTAGTGAGTAATGTTAATTGAATGCCCCTTGTGAGATTCTGAGAGATTTTTCCACAGGATCCTGTGCTGTATAAAAAGGAAACAATGGCTTGTGGTAAAGTTAATTCAAGCTGAGATACATTAACTGCACCACATTATCGGCTGCTAAGAGTGCTATTAACACACATCACCCACTGTGTGTATTTGTGAATTAGGAAGTTTCCTTGTTAATGGAAATGAGACACTTTCCCTGAAAATGCCAAGCCCTGTGGATGTTGACATGGTTTTAAAAAGTAAAGAAAGGGAAGAATACTTTTATGCCACATATAATGTGACTCTTTTCCCTTTTGACACAGAACTATTTTTACTACTTTTTTCTTTCTCTTTGGCCTGTTTGTTATTGTTGTTTTGTTGTTATTTGTTAATTTTTTTCTTTCTTTTTTTTTGTGGTGGTGAGGGATCATTTAGAACCAAGTCACACCACAAAAAAATTTTCCTTCAAATTTACTAACCCATTTTGAATCTTCTAAAATAACAACCACTTGTTACAAAACAGAAATATGCCTGTTGAGGAATCAGGAAATTCAAGTTCCAATCCTGACTTTGTCTCTGCCTATATGTATGTACCTGTGATTATGGAAAAGAGAAGGGAAGCGATATTTATGGAAAGTTAAAAATCAATCAATGAATAGATTTGATGTTTTATTTATTTATTTTTTCTTTTGAATTAATTATTTTTTAACCTTGTGATCTCTATACTATTTTTCTCCTCTCTTGAGGACTGAGGAATTCATAGCTCAGAAAAGGTCCTGTCACTGATCTATAAAGTAAGTACATAACAGGCCAGGTAAATTCAAAGTCCTTTGTGATATAGAAAACGCATACAACTGTATATTTATTCTTCCACTCACCCCTCCTTACACACAGAATCGTAGACACTTATACTCAAAAAGTTAAAGAAACAATTATTGGATAACTTCACTTTTTAAAAATAATTCTTGAACTCAGCAACCATATATGAAAAGAATATTTTAGTATTTTTGTTTGTTTAATTAAGCCCCTACTTACAGACTCAGGCTATGCGTCAGTGTTATTCTACCAGATATTCCTTACACTTGATCAAACAATAAAAGCATAATACTGAAAAGCAATAATTCAAAACTATGTTACTGACATTTTCACACTACATTTGCTTCATTCCAAAAGTGGACCCAGGGTATGAATAGAAATGTAATTCGTCACCAATTACATGGAAACAAATGACAGTACAATTACATGATTAAAAATGAATTTTATTTATGCTTTTCCATGCATGAAATCTACATACTTCCTGCCTGGTTTGTAAATAGGCTGTGAAGTACTCTTCCGAATGTGTAATAACTTTCATTAGTGCATTTCTCATAAAATTGCAATTATGTGTGGAAAAAATTACCTTCCAGAATTCAAAACTATAGTAATAGAAATGAAGGGGAAACAATATAAAATAAAATCAGAAAATGGTTTTCAATTGCCCAAACTCTGCAAATGTCTGTATGACCTACATAGATTGATCAAGGCACTAGTACAGTAAGAATGTCTATTTAGTTCATGCATTGATTTTTTTTAAAAAAGTATGATAAAGTCCATCCTAATTGACAAATATACCACTAAGAACACTTTGCGCTATTATTAATTAAACATTTGGAACACATTCAAATGCAAAATGTGGTTTTTTTTTTTTGGTTATATGCATAAATTTTTTACCTAAAAGAAACATTTTTTTTTCTTTTTAGGTAAAGAGAAACAAATAAAAACTTCTCTGGGAAATTTTGTCTGGGAGAAATACTAATAACAAGAATATAATAAGAAAAATAGTTCATAATATAAATAAAATCATCTAAACCAAACTTAAAAGCAAACTATAGAAAATTCTGAACATTTCATAGCATTCCACCGACTTGTGCACATCATTTGCACCAGAACAGGTAACTGCACACTACAGTCTGTTTTGTTTTCTTCCTAGGCACACAAGTAGACCCCAGTTTTCAATTTCTCTTGGTCTTAGGTTTGATTACATTTTAGTCAATAAAATCTGAGTGGAGAAATATGTGCCCTTTTCAGGCTGCGTCCTTAATCACTCACACCTCCCTTTCCATCTTCTGTGAATGATCCTGCTTGCTCTTTCCCCCTTTTTTTTTTTTCCTTTTTACTATCAGAATGTCAAAGCCTGGGTCAGATTAGAAGTCATGTGTTGAAGAAGGAGGAGCCTCTAACAACCTGAGTCCCTAAATAAAAAATGTGGATGAGGGCCACACGTCAGTCAATCTGGAATTAGCTCGGACTGCTTATGTGAGAAACAGCTATTTTGTTATGCTTAAGCCATTATAATTTTGGGTTTCCAATTTCAAGCAGTCTATACTAACTAATAATTAGTATATTTCATGATTTCTTGCTCAAGATCTACTGGATACACATAGAAAACATATCTAATATTAGAATTTCATCAGAAACAATGAATAAACAATCAGACATATACATGTACAATAAATAAATAACATTTTTTGTCAATATGATCAGAAAATAAAGGCACTATCTGGACATATATATTTCCTTGGGTGTCTACCAGATGACTACACTTAAAAGTGCTATCAGGAAGCTGTCAGATTTCAAAAAGTAAAGAATGCGTGGCTGTTCATAAATTACCTAGTGAGAAGACTAATTTAATAAACAATGCCACACTCAATCAGTTTATCCTCATTTACATAGACAGAAGAGCAAATAATCTTGAAGCAATCCAAACTGAGAAAATTTAGCATAAAAAGTAGGTATTTGGCCTAATCTGTGTGATTCAAGAGAAAATAATACAACAAGCAATGGTGTTTTTCTTACTTTAGGCCATTTTTCCTCTTTCACTGCTTATTAGCACTTCCACCAAAATTAGTTAAGTAAAGGAATCTGGAATTCATCACTCACCAGTATTGATCTTTGAAATTGGTATTATTTCCATCACCTCTACTGCCTTTCCTGTGTGACCACTCAATGTCAGTCATGTTTCGACTTCATCACTCCGGGGCATGGATTCTAATTTGAAAAATGGAACAAGCATTGGCAGCAGCAGACACCAGACCGCATTTGCTGAGTGCTGGCAATAGAAAGAAGCCTAAAAATGCCATTTTCAAGCCAATGTTCAATCCATTTGTTGCTATAAAGAAAACATCTTCAGTATTAAAAATCCTGTATTGCAAAAATCTGAAAAACATTCATTAACTAAAATCAATCCTTTTCTTTTCTTCTAAACATTTTGTGCTCTCGGAAAGTGTTGAACATTTTCACTGTTCACCAAAATGTATCTTTATACATTGTCAAATAAAATATTTCATGAAAGGGCTTGCTTTAGTTACTACCACATTAATTATTGTTTACTGAGAGTCTCATAGATCTCAGACAAATTTTTTAAAAATTCCATTATCACTAATATTTTTACAGACTAGTATTAGAGTATGCTTGTTCTATGAATCACAGTCTTACAGTATTGCTGTGTAGTCTTTTTGCTGTAATTACATTGCTAGTATAACTCTACTGATATATCATTTGCTAGTTTAATATTTTTGTTAAACACTTATTTTATGCAAGACTCTGTGTCAGGTGCTGGGACTATAAAGATAAAATCACACAAACTGGTTCCTTATATAAAAATAAACGACACAAACAAAAACACTGAAGATTGACACTGTTGCTTAGAAGACCTTGCGCATAAGAACTAGTCTCAAGTTTAAAAAGAGGAGAGCAACATTACAATTTGTGACATCTTTAATTTATGTCCCAGAGGTCTGCTTGGTGTCTGAGTATCTTATCTGAATCTAGAAAGAGAATAACTAAAGAGGTAGAAGATCAGTAATATTATGAAAATATTTTCAGTTGCCTTATGTAAAATTTTAGTCACCTATTTTATCTTAATTTATTAGGTTGATGAACAATTTAGAATTAAGATTTAGTTAAATGCCATTGATTTCAGTTCTATTTGCATACTTGTTTATATGGTTTTTGATTTGTGATTGATAATCTAAGGCCAAAGCATTCTTTAACTGCCCCAAATAATCAAAAATAAATTTGTCTGAGACAGGTTAAAGATGAGGCTGCAAATTCATTTTTACGGTTTCTAAACTTTCTTCAAAGATATTTGCAGTATCATTTGTAAGTTAAATATTGGCCTTATAAATAATTAATATTTATAAAAGTTAATATTATTTTTAACATTAAATAAAAATCAATCAAATATTTTATAAGTGGAAAATTCTTAGATAGTTAAAGCAGTATGCTTATGTGAGGGATAAGAAATTCATATCTATCTGACTTGAAAGCAGGCCTGGATTTTATTCTTGGATTCTGATTCCAGTTCCACCACTATCACTTTCTAGTTCTTTTAGGAAATTTATCAAGACATTTAAAAATTTTCACACTGGTATATAAGGGAGTTAGATTTGATTCTTTGGCTATTATTAACAATAAAACTCTGTGATTCAAAAATACTTTACTCAGGAGACTCTTGGATACTTAGTGACAGCTTAAACTTGAGTCTCTTTTCTCAGGTCCAGTGTAGCAGACATGGCTTTTCTTCTTCAAACATCACTTCAGGGTTTAGAATTAAAGATATGGCCTGGATTCTATGTCCTCATAAATCGGAATAAAGATTCTTGTTCTCTTTGTATATTAAAGCTTATTTTCCTATAAAACACTATTCCCAGCATTTCTCCTTTGATAGTTCCCTGTTCTCCAGATCCTAAATTGTCAGAGTTAGTTGTGGTATCACATCCTTTCTTTAGGTGCCATGTGAAGTTTAATGTTAACAGAATACTGAATACGGGAGAAAGTTCCATAAGACAGATGTAGGTTTAAATATACTTTTTTCTATTTAATATCTGTCTGGTTTTTTGTCTGTTTTTGTATTTGTTTATTATTTTTTGAGGAGAAGGAAAGGGAAGTTTATTAATTTGCCGGCAAATGAGGAGGTTGGCAGACTCCAAAGTACCAAAATCCTGCTTCTGAGCAGAAATACAGAGCTTTTAAAGGTTCTGATCAATCCCATCTTTGGCTAAGACGATCTCCTGACCTCCACCTAAATTAATCCCATTTTCAGCCAAAATGATCTCACGACCTCCACCTGACTTAATCCCATCTTCTCTGGCACAAAGACCAAAGGGCATTCCCCTGCCCCTTCCAAACACTGACCTGAGACAGGGACGTAGGTCTTAGTTCTCCAAAAGGAGTGGGGGATGTTTTAAAGAGACATAAAACATTTTTGTCATTTTTTCAAGACATTTCTTCTGTTATATACTTCCCTGTCAATTTTACCCTTCCATATCTATGGGAGAAGGGTCAACGTCGTCATCAAGGTACTTCCTGCTGAATTGGGGTAATATCTTAGATGAGAGGTTTATACTATGTGTGACATTGCAAAGCTTTTGCAGTGTATTTACAATATTTACAGATTACCAGGTGAAAAATGTCATAAGCAAAAACTACAACAGTGAGGACTGCCAAGGTGAAATGGACTGTTGCCTTGCACAATGTCTGATACAGGGTGGAGTTAGAAAAGAAACATGGGACCTCTGAGTGCAGAGCTATTAGTTACACCCTCTGGGTGATCCAAGAGACTGGCTTCTGCAAATTCGGAAATCATATACAGCACGAAACAAGGTTTAGGATGACGAGCCCAGCAGCAAGACAGATAAACAGAAGAGGCAATGGCCTGGGGAAATCCTCACTAAGGAGTTGTCTCTCTATCCTACAGACAGAGCAAATAATCAAAGAAACATTAGTGAAAATATCAATATTTTCATTTTTCCTTTTTCCTTCAACAGATACTTTAGATAGCCTAAAGGCTTGTCCTCCACTGGGGGTTTGAGCCCTCTTCTTCCATGGGACACCTCTTTACTCTGATAATATGGTCCCAAGGTTTTCATTTCTGACAATTTCAATGAGGAACTTCATAGGGTCTCTTTCACTTCTTTGTTTCCAACCAAGGTGGAGACCTGAAAGAGGCAAACTCATCATGCATAGTGGTTAGCACGTGACCCACTCATTTGACATATTGCTTAACTCTGCTTTCTTTAGTCATAGTTATATAACCACACTTACCTTGGAAGTGTGGAAGGAAGACCTGGGAAGGGTCTCTTGTTAACTATTTCTTAGGGTCTCAGCCCAAGCCCACTTCTAAAAGGCTACACTTATCCAGAGGAGGACGATACTTTATCCCACTTTAGATGGGTTTCCTGCATCAATCCCAGGTCTTTGTGCACTTGCTTGGTTACCTCTGTCACAAAGGAGGATCTGTTATCACTCTTGGGAAATGTCCAGGGCTCTGTGGAGTCCGTTTCTGGGTACTGTTGACAGTGGGGTGTCTGTTGACATCCTCACTGTAGAAGGAAAAACTGTCGAACCATCTCTGTAGTTGTCTGTCCACAGCGTCCATCACCAGCATGTCATTCTCTATCTGCTCCGTCTCTTTCCCTGGACTGCCAATGTCCATTGTCATGTTGTCCTCTGAGGCCTGCTACTGTTCCATGCTGGTGTATGTGTGCAGGAACTCAGCAAAGGCCCTATCTCAGGCCGGCAGCACCTGGTAGGAGCCCATCTCGAAACCTCAGATGTTCTCTCCGTTCAGGTACTATGGAACTCTATCCAGCCTGAAAAGATACCTACCAATACAAGCATAGGATTCTGAGTAAAGCTGCCAATCATTGTAAGGCTGGACCCCCACGTGTTGGGCTCCCTGTGTAGTGGGTCACCTTCCTGTCCTTGGACCCCAAACACATAAATAGTTTCAAACAGGGTCCTCTCAAGTGAAATCCCACCAAATCCCTTAGGCAAGCACACAGTCCATTGCAATCAGGATCCTCCTAAATGTGCCCCCCCAAAAAATCCATTAAAGCATCACGCCCCTAGTGTGTGCATTCATTTAAGTGCCTATAAGAGGCCAAACAAAAACTTTGGGTGGGAGAACGAGTCCATGAGAATTGTGTCTCCACTTAGCTATGCCATCCCAAATGGCAGAGTCTCAGTCTTCAGCCTTGGAGGATCTAAATCTAGCTAGAGTGTAAAGGTCCCAGAGAACAGATTACATCCTGCAGCTTCCTCAGCAGTGCTGTCATTGGTCTTAGTTCTTTTTTGCCATGCTTGCCACATGCTTGGGCTCAGTCATGGCCTGTGTAGCCTGGCCCCTCCCCCACTGTTCCCTGCTTTGCTCACAGAGTACTGGGTGTGGTTGGTGCTGGGGTCCAAGCAGCAGATGGGGGAAGGAGCCCCCTGGACCACTTCTGTCCAGGTGGCTTTGCACCAATTGAATCCCTATTGTCAATATTTGCCACGGCTCCCATGGGGATATTTGCAGGCAGGGGGCTTTGCACCCCTACTTCATGTCTGAGTCCTGGACTTAAAAAACATTTTTTTCTCCTGGGGGCTTCTTGCTACCTGGAGGCTTTTGCAACTTCTGGGCAATGCTCTAATGTCTTTTCTTTTTACAAAAAGGATTAACTGCACATAAATTGTCCTGCTCTGATTATGGGTGTCCTCTGGCCAAATTGGGCTTCCTACCAGGAGAGGCCATTCCAAATTCTGAGTCATAACTTAGTGCGCATGAACTGGAGGATTCAAATCACACTCTCCCCCACCTCTCACATGGCAAGAGGCATGCAAATACGAAGATGCCCCTAATATATCTTAAGTACCCTGCTCCAAAGGCAGACATCTCCTCAGGATTCATCATTGTTAAGAGGAAATCAGATTAAGAAAAACTCAGTTAAGCCAAATAGGAATTCTGCTAAGCACAGTACATAGTTGCCCCAGGTTGTGATCCACACGGGTGGGGAAAAGCACCATTTTCTGACCAGCTACCAGCCTCTGCTCCCCGAGACTCCCTGCCCTGTTGAGCACACCCAGGGATGGGGGTGGTCAGGTGGCAGGTGCTTCCTCTCCAGCCCCCTCTCCATGTGGTTGCAGGCCACACTCGCCAGTACCCCCTCCTACCAGGGAATCTGACTGTTTAATTAAAGGAAAGTATACCATTAACATTATCCTAGGCCTCTAAGATTACTATTATTAATAGGTCATTAAATATGAAATGTCTGACCTCAAATAGAACTTAAGGAAATCAGACATTTCATACTCAATACATATGGAATTTCCCAACCACCTGACTCTTGACAAAACAATTCTAGCTACAAGGCAATATAATTCAAGGTTTATAATTCAAGAAGTGACAGCAGTCACTTCTTCTGACACTCCAGCATGTACATGGGATTACAATAACACCATTCTCTTTACACATAGGTTTGTAACTACAAGTTGACCATTCAGTCAAAATTTTTCCCAAGGGAATTTGAGATAGGCCTTCCCTATGTGGCAACAATACTCACAAATAACAAACACAGACAATACATAGAATTATTCTTAACACAAAATGTCAGGCCCATCAAACAAATGGAAATCCAAAGGAGACAGATACCACCCCAAAATGCCCTTCTATAGGGATCCAAATGGACTGCCCTGCCACAGGGCTGGAAGTTACAAAATCCTCCCAAAGTGGTGTTCCCCCCATTCCCTGGGAACCACAAATGAGCTTCAAATCCAAACCAGTTTCCCTAGTTCTGCTCAACTCCGGATTTCACCCCCCAAACCATGTGCCTCCATACAAGCAAACATCCTACAGGGAGGTGTGAAAACCTCCCATATGAGTGAAATTAGGGTTTCAGAATACATCTCACAGAACTTACCAAACAAACAAATGGCCATGGCATCTGGACACTTCCTTCCCCTAGACCCAGGTCAGATTGCAGGGAGCTGCATCTACTTGAGGGAGACAGAGACGGGAGTTCCCCAGAGCTAACACACACTCTGGCAGCTGCTGGGACCATCCTCTGCTCTCTCACCTCAAAAAAAAAATTATTCTTTACCACAAAGACCCATGACTTTGACCTGGGGCTCCTCCCTGCCTCTTTCAGCAGTTATGGGGTGCCATTCCACTGGAGCACCTATGGGCCCACCCAGGGATGACAAATTCTGTTACTGAAAGTTCAGCACTTGTTCCCTAGGGCACGTCAGAAGAACGAGGACAAGTGGTTTGGGGAGATGGAAAGAGAAGTTTATTAATTTGCTGGCAAATGAGGTTGGCAGACTCCCATCTCAAAGTACCAGCATCTTCGATCTGTTTAAATGAATCTGAGGTTTCATCACTGAAAATAAGTCTCATACAGTTGTAAAAGGTAAAAAAGCAAAATGTCTCATATATATATATGTAAATGTGAGTGCCCTCATTTTCATTATTTTTAATCCTCTTTCCTTCCTTTTTCTTTCTCACACTAGACCCTTTCTAAGAAAAACAACAACAAAAGAAAAACAAAAACAAAAACCAAAAAAAAAAAAAAAAAGAAAAAGAGGGTTAGTAAATACAAACTCTAGATGTTCTTACGTGTTAGGCAGTAGGGTTATGATAATTCAGTCTCCCATCAGTCCTTCCTTTTGAACTTTCTATCTAAAGAAACATACACCCTAGAAACAATTGCCAACTAATGAATGAAATTCTAATTAATTGAAAATGAAACAATTTTTAATACTCTACACTGTGAAGATTGGTTGATAAATATACTGGAGGCCCCTCACTAGTTCAGGAAGGCTAAACAAGTTTTCTATTTAATCTTCTCTCAGTCTATGGTTGCTTGATACATCTAACTTTTTTACCTCTTTGAAAATATTTGGTTGCCATGAAAGGGGCTGAAAAGGAGATCAAAAGGATCAGATAATTTCTGTCTTAACTATTCAACCACTAAGAAAGCATACCCAATACCTGTTCCATTCTCTGCTCTTTTGTATTAGCAATAAGGGTCTTGGATAAGGAGAAAAAGAATTGCTCCTCTTGCTCTTCCAAAGCTACAATTTAGAAAGACAGAAGAAATTATCCACTACCTACATATATTTGTTCACCGTCTGGAATAATCTAATACAGATAACTGTATTCTGTATTCCAGAAGCCAAGAAAATATAAGTTCATTTCCATTATATGAAGATTTTCTCAAAGAGACTCGGTAAGAGGATCAGAGAATAGAAATTTAATTTCTGTAACTTGAGAAGCTAAAATGAAACAGGACTGATTTGTTAAACTTTGTAAAGCACAGTCAATTGGTAGGAAGTATACTCAAGCCTGCTGAGAGAGAGAAAGTAACCATCGTCCCAAACCTACATCAATCCCACTCCCACGTGAATGGTCATAAACTTCCTTGATGTTTTTTTCTGAATTGATTTTTTTTTGAGGTGGTATTTAGTCATGACCCGGATTTGTGAAATTAATTAATTAATAAGTTTCATACAGGATTTTAGTATATTTGTCACAGAATTCACTGAAAAGAGTTAAAGCACAAACACTTTAGTATTTTAAAACTTCAACATTTCTTTAATGTTAATAAAATAATTAAAAAGAGACATAGGGTCCTAAGACATCTATTGAATAACACTTGCTATCACTGGATTAATAAAATCCTCAACAAATTCACCTATAGTACATGTAAATAGCTTTGACATACTAAACTTTCTTCAATTCTTTTTTTTTTCTTGTTTTTTTTTTTTTTTTTTTTTTTTTTTTTTGCAATGAGGCAAAATGCTTTAGTAAGTAAGGGTCAGGTCTTAAAACCAGAAAGTCAGGGGGTCCCAAGTTTAACTATTTACTGGCCTTGTGACAATGGTCAAGTTATTTTTTCTTTCATTACCTCATGTTTCCCACCTTAAACTGTAATAAGATTATAAATGTGATAGCCTTGTGAGTACTAAATAAATTAGCATGTGGAAAATGCTAGGAATAATGCCTAGGAATGCAATGCATACTGTGTAAGTATGGCGATATTCTATAATTAATTAAACCTTCTTGAAATTCACTCATAACAAACCCCATTGATACATTTTTTTCATTAGACTATAAATGTTATAAGGACAAAGATTTGTCTGTGATTCTACATCATTAGTGTTTAGAAGGGCCCAACTCTGTCTACATGTTCAAAAATATTTGCTGAATAACGCAAATGAGTAAAATAATTCAATTTTTAAAAAGTGTTTTAAAAGCATGTGGGATTATTGCATTTGTAATAATAATGTTAAAGCAATAAAAACACAATCGTTTATTGATCAATTACTATATGTCCATCCTTGAAATGTATTGTTTAATAATAGCCTAACAAGAACCCTGGTGACAGTATTACACTTATCCTCACTTTAGATAGGTAAGAGCTCATACACAAAAAGGTGAAGTATAAGATGTTCAAGATCAATAAATGTTGGAGCTAGGATCTATGCCCAAGTCACATTATAGACAAAATGTGAATTTGCTTTCATTGACAAGGAACATTCTCTTTTTCAGATTTCTACAGAAATCTTATGGCATAAAATATAATAATTTGAATTGAGTTTATAAATAAGAACTTGTTATTACAAAGTACAAAGTTTAAAATATTTTCAGAAATAAATTTTCAGTTATATCTCAACATACACAGAAAAAGGAACTCAGATGGCATCCCAGGAACAAGCAATTCCTTAAATTTTAAGAAAGTGAGTTTCATTGATTTTCATCCTGGCTGAAGGCCATTTTGAAATAAGTTGATATGTAGCTCATAAAACATACATAAAAAACAATCAAACGGCCAAGTTAGAATTATCCAGCAGTCAAGACTTTTGAGAAGGGAGAAAATGCACAGTCTGCCATCAAATATAGGGTAGGAATTAATGATTATGTTTCTCATGAAAAAAGAAGTCAAATAATATCCATATATGTATAGATATAATTGATGTTGATATATGAAAGAGAGGAAGGAGAAATAAAGCTTTTGTTTGTTTGTTTTTGGAAAAATGAGAATTTAGACCAAAATAAAAGATGTGAGATTTTAGAGCCAATTTTGTAATATGTTTATCAAAAGATTATTTATATTTTATGCCATATAAAGCTGATATAAAATAATAAAAATTATAAAAACACCTTTAAGACTTAAAAAGTGAATGAAAAGTAGCCATGGTCAGATATACCTGCTTAATTGGATTGTTGCCTACTATATTGCATCAAATCCCTTTTAAGTAGAACTTTAGGTTAGCAAGCATTATTTTAAGAGAAACCATTAGAAATTCTGTAGTAGAAGGGTGTTAAAACCTTTTGGAACAAATGTATGATTACATTAAAAATAAAAGTAAATATTTCATCAGGTCAGTAGGATTTATAAAATAACTATGAGAAAAATGGTGAGAGAGTAAAATATGTTCAGCATTCAGCATTCAGCAAATATTTATTAACTACCATCTACCTGAGAGTGTGGGAAGGTAAAATTGATTATTTCTTCCTTTACAAAATTTATAATCTAGTGAAGATTAGATGAATTTGCCAATGTTTCAAGATATGGGGGAGAAATTACAGAAAAATAATGATCAATAGTAAGACAGGGCACAAATAAGCAAATAAAAGACCAGTCTTAAATTTTGGAATTTTTATTTGCTTTGCATATTTCTTTATTTTCCTTAGGATTATAGAGACTCATTCAAGGACATGAGACAAATCTGAGGATAAAGAAGGGACTAACGCATAAATCATATTTATATACAAACTTTCAATGTCGATGAACAAACAACCAATAGCACTTAAAATATTAGATTATTCATGAAATAGTCTCAGTAAATTAAGCAAATCTCTGGAAAGCACAGTTTCGAAAATTATTTTAGGCTCAATAACATTAAAATACCAAATGTGCTATAGATATTTACAGAATGCAATTATTTATAAAAATTTCAACAAAGGAAAAGATGGTTTACTATATTCTAGAAATTAAACTGGTGGTATCTGACAGTATAAATAATGAGCAAAAGATAGTTCCTGCCCAGTGTGTGCTCATATTTCAATCAGAGAATGAAAATTACATAGAATGATGCTGAATACATAAAGGCAAAGAAATATGGTACAATTAAGTCCACATGGACTCAGAAAGAAAGATGTCTTTAACTGTGCTGGTGAGAACAGGGAAGGCTTCCTGGAAGGTTGCTATTTGAGGTGAATGTCAAAGGAAAGGACATTTTCCAGCAAGTGAAATAAGAAAGGTGGACTTTTTGGCAGAGGGAACACATATTTAAATATGTATATTAAGCTTAGGTATTATAAATGGCTCAAAGAAGCAGGATTCCAGGGCCATATGGGAAATTTATAATAACTAAATTTAGAAATCAGAAGTGCCAGTTCTTGAAGAAAGTTGCTCTCACATTTAAGGCATTTGATCAATAGGGAACACTTGACTGCTAGAAATCGGGTTTTAAAAAGATCATTCTAGCACCATGGACAGTAGACAGTGATGTACAAGGGAGAAGAAAGTAGAAAAAGAGAACCTTGTAACCAGGTTATTGTGTATTACAATGGTTCAAGAGAAAATGTACAGTAGCATAAAAATAAGGCAGTGCCAGTGGAAGGGATCAATGTGATTTTAAGAAGTTGGACAGGAAAGTACCTTTGGGCCAATTAGACATGGGACTAAGTGAAAAGAAGGAATCTAGAAGAGTGATTCCACAGCCCTCATTCTCACCGTTAAACATATATATTTAGGCACATGCAAACTTTACACAGAATTTCAGGCAGCTTTTCCAGATACTCTGAAACTCAATGTATTGGTTAAAGTTTAATCAGAGAAGCAGAATCAGTAGACCAATGGTGATGATAGACAGATAGATAGGTTGATAGATTGATTGATTGATGGTAAGGGATTGGTTTTCCCAATTGTTGGGGCTGGCTAGGCCAACTTAAAATCCATGGGACAGGCAGTCAGGAAGGGCTGACTGGAACTCTCAGACATCACCGAACCTGCTGTCCACAGGTAGAAATTCCTTTTTTTTCCAAGGAAGCCTCAGCTGCTCTATGGCCTTTCAACTGATTGGGTCCGGGCTGTCCAGATTACCAAAACTATTCTCTCTTACTTGAAGTCAACTGATTACTGACAAGAGTCACATCTCCAACATGTCTTCACAGCGGCAATAGATTAGTGTTTGATTGCATAGCTGGAGACTTCAGCCTATCCAATCTGTCATATCAAAAAGACAATAATAACGTTATAGACCTCAACTTTAAAAAAAAAACCTGTTCTCAAATGATTCCTAGATTTTTTGCTTATAAAACTCAGATTATTACCTTACAATTAAGCAAAATAAGAGAAAGAAAAAGGAAAGCAAATAAGGAGATTTGGGGTGAAGATAAAGAGTCATGTTCTGGATAAGATTTCAAAGTCACCATGGAAGATTTAAGATTAAAATATGTTTTAATATTTTAAAAGAATGTTAAAAAATTCTGTTATGACCTAATATTCTGTAAGAAATAACTTAAAAGCATGATTTCCTTAAAGTAGCATTGTGTGCTAGAGAGTACAGGCAAGTGATGTTAGGATACTTGGGCTTTAGTTCTTGGTATGTCACTAGGGAACGTTGTATTTGGGAAAGATGTATGCAATCTCTCTGGATTAATTAAGGAGGATACACTACATTGTAATGTTTTCTATTATATTAGATGGTGAGTGCATCAACATGATTCTCCTAAGTATAAAGATAGTCAAATAATTCTTCTCAAATTTGGAGGTAGGTTAATTACTAACTAACTCTTTGCAAAATTCCTTACAGTTAATAGTAGATAAGATATAAACATAGATAAAAATGGAATTGAGAGAGAAATAGAAAGATAGAAATACACACACACACACACACACACACACACACACACACACATATAAAGAGAGAAAGAGAGAGATTTCAAGTGATTTCTCTGGCTACACCTAATTTTAAACCAGTTTTTTTCTTCTTTCTTATTATTTAACTCTACATTTGTTAAACATGATTGGTACTCAATATAGTCCAAATTTTGAAGTCTTAGGATTCCAGACACATACTATCACTTTCACATACTCCTTTTTTTTTTCAAATTGGATTTCAACATAAAAAAAGATTGAAAAGAGGAAAAGGAAGATGAAAAAGTAAAGACGAGAAGGAAGAGGAGGGAGAGGATGATGGATCAAGGAAAATGTGAATGTGAAGGAGAACTGGAACTAAATGTAGATATCCCCTAGATGCAAAATCAATGTTGCTTAGTTTTCGTTAATTTTGTCTTTGGTTTGCAAAAAATAATCTATGTTAAATCACTATGATAATAAAATATTGTATTCCATTTAGGTCTTTTCTGTGTAAGATTTTCTAGACCAGTGGAGTATCATTTGACTAAATATGTATCATGTCAGAGCTGTTGAATTCACACTCTATTCTGCAATGCTACTCCTTAAAAGAGGTGGTTTGGTACAATTTATGGTTGTATTTGTGCATGAAATATATTGACACTGATTCAATAATTCTCTGTCTATCACTACCAACTCATCTTCTGGGACCTGTCTTTGCCGCATATGCTGCAGTAGGTAATTGAACATTTGAGGTAAGATAAGCCAAGCGGCTATTACCGAAGGGAATGTCTTTTCTCTCTTTCTAAACAATTACTCTCCCTTCTCACTGTGGTTCTTCATTACTTCCTACCAATATTTATGGACATTTACAGTAATGCAATAGTTAAGGGAAAATTCTCATAATAGGACAAACAACAAAATTGAGCCAAATTCTCTAGGTTTGTTTTTACCCAGGAATGGACAAACTCATTACATTTTAATTTTTTACAAAGTTTATATTTATGACATTTATTGAACTGTATTTTTTAAGTGGCCCATGTTACTCCCTTACATTTTGTTTTATTATGACCAAATGCTTTAAGCAAATAAAGATTCACGTAACTGAACCTTTATAGACTTTCCTTTGCTTTTTACAACTGTAATGATGCATCTGATGGCAGTGAGTACTGGCAGCAAGATAAAGAAAGTCATTTTTATGGATTTTATTAGAATATTTACTTATTACACTTGCTTTTCATCTAGGCCTACTTTCTTCCAGAATTTAAAAATATGACTTATGAATATGTACAATTTGTCAACTATTATCAACTTCAGCTTCTGTGCCTAACAAAGAAAATCAAAGATTACATTGGTCCAAAATGATGCACATTCTAAAAATAATGTTTGATTTTGCTATGGAATGTATTTCTGCTTTTTTGCACTGCCATCATTACTTTAAATGTATGAACATTTATTCACAGCCTTTGAAATGATGAAGCCCCCTGGCCCTCCATCTTCCTTTAGCTATAGGCTGTCATTCAGATTAATTGTAAACAGAATTGGCAACGATATTATCAGAGATTTTATTTCCTTGTAGGCACTGATAATTCCTCTGTGGTCATCTTTTTTAAGGCTATTCAAGACATAAATGCTTAATCACATTGGCACTTTAATCTTATGTAAGGCATTTTAAGATTTGAAATAACTGAAGCTACATTAGAGATGAACTTAAGAGCTAATTCATTTTCTGAAATGATATTAAAGTAGACCATATCATTTATGTGCTATGTATTTATCTTACCTCGTTCTAGGATCACACCTGAAAAAATAATTTTCCAATTGTAAATATTTAATTTTTTAGGCAAGCAAGCCTTGAGTTAAATCACGAAAATGCAAAAACAACAACGTGAACTAAAAAAAATATTTTTAAAAACAAAACAATAAAAACCCCTGACATTTAATATGGTACCAATACAGTCACATCAATACTGGACACAAGCAGTCCTGACACCACCACAGAAAGTGAATGAGTGAAGATTGAAATACAGGATATAAAAGACAAACTTTACATCACTGATTGGAGAGTTGTAGTGAGGAGGCTCACATATTGAAAATCTCTCTGCTACCAAGTCAAAATGCCTAAAATTTTCACATCAAGTTATTTCTTTTAGTTAAGACATTATGTCACCGATAGTCCATTGTATACTTTATTGCTTCTGGAAGATAATAGCTATCGGTATGCAAACTTTGATGAATTTATTACATGGTTTGCCCAATTATTTAATAACTTTGTGTGATAATCATTATTTATATAGTTGGATTTTCCCATTCTCCTGCACAATATAACATAAGCTCCATTTCATAATAATAGTAGACACAAACAAGGAGAAATTCCTGGAAATGTAATTACTTCTTTTAGATATAGAACTTCTGACACAAAAACCTCATTTTTTCTACACTGATGAAGGGTGAAGTGGGATGTGCTACTAGAAGGAAACTTTGAGTTCTTTATTAAAAATCTCTTTTTCTTATTCTCTCTTTCTCTCTCTTTAGTCTGGACCTGGAGAACCAATGCTTGGGCCATAAGCCATGTGGAATTTAAGTGGCCCTAGAATGTGATTCAGTATAATTAGTTACACACATGCAACATTATAAAATAAATGGAGGTGAAATAACTGTCCCATTGCCTCCAATCTAAGGGGCGAAACATACTAGATGATCACGGTTGATATCTTTGGGATGGTTGTGGTACAATGGGCTGCATGTCTTCAAGTAGTTAAACATGAATTCCAGAAAATGGGAAGAATTAACCTGTGGCATCTGAATTTTTACTGAGAATATACCTATATGTTTTCCTCTCTATTTCTATTTTTTTTCTTTCTCTCTCTCTCTCTCTCTCTCCCTCTCTCTCTCTGTCTCTCAGTCTATCTAAAATGAGTTTAGATTTGCTTTGCAGGAATATAGCAAGCATGATGTGACTCTATGTTGGCCCAAATGTCAGTCAACCATGTTTTTCACGGCTGGGGATTCACATTCACCTAGGGGATTCACGTTTAGTGATCACATATCCAAAGTGCAGAGACCAGAAGCCTCCACAAATTCTGTAGGTTGGCGCTCCTCAAAGGTGTTTACTTTGTGCCTCACATGAAAAATAATAAAGCTAACATGGTACAATGTGTTAGAATGGATTTGAAAGCATTTATTTGTAAGAGACTTGGATAAAATATTCATTTCATTTTCTAATAAAACAAACTCACTTTTAAGAAATATATTAAATACTAGTTTGTTGCAAGTTTTTAAATAAAACACTCAAATTTTTAATGAGAAAAATCTGCTTACCTTAGTGAATATGACTTTTTTATACTCAAAATAGCTATTCAAAATTCCTGATTAAGATATTTAGGGATGACCTATTCAGATTTCTCAGAGATATTAACAATAACAAAACCTGGGTTACCAAAACAATGATAATTTAAAAATAAATCTTTGAAATTATTTAAAAGTCATATTTTCATATTTTCATTTAAATAATCTAATGATAATTCCTTTGTTTCCATTGACAGATGTAATGTTAAAATTTTTGTTGATTACAAGAATAGATTGAAAACAGATTCTGCAGCTCAAAGAAGTGACGAAGTTTTAAGTCCAGGAAAAGTGTGTATTGTATTGCTAGAGCAGTCACTAGGCAGGTAGCTTGGATGCCAGTAGATTTTAAGACAAAACATTTAATAAATGTGAATCCAGCCATTCTGGTGATCTCGTTGGAGCTCTGCCTGCCAAGAGTCCAGGAATGGCCTCTTTGCCCCCAGGTCTAGATATCCTGCTCTTTATTCCACACAGCATGTTCCTCCAGCACCTGGACCAAGAAAACGTCCAGCAGCTCTGCAGGCACCTTGCCTTGGGGTGGGCCGAGAGACAAAATGAGGCTAGCTGCTGAAGCAGATGGAGACCCTGCTTTGGAATGTTCAGCCAGCACAGTGGAACCAATGTTGTTCATCATTTTTCCTGCCTCATGGGATGGCAGAGAATGCCCTCAGATTCCCCTCTGCTAGAGCCATGCTCTGAGACATACCCAAGAAAGTCAATACCTGGGGCGTTACACCTGTAACCCATACAGGACAAATCTGAGGGGAATATTCACTGACTAAAAATTCTATCTTATCAATAAACACCTATAGGAAAATACACTCTGGGAGAAAATCAACCAAAGTATTGTTAGCATAAGCCTTTATTTTTAAATGCCAGGTATGAGACATCTCTGAAAGAACATTCTGCCCTGGAGAAATCGGGTGGAAATTTTACAACTGGTATGGGATCAGGGAAACAGTCAGTAAAATTTCACTTGATTTGAGAAATCCTTTAGGCAAAGATAGTTCCTAATGAGCCCCCCACCCCTGAGTTCCCAGGGTCCCTGCTGCCTGCCCGGGGCCAGGCCATGAGTATGAATGTCTTCATCGTGCTTCCTCTTACTTCTTCCTGCTACTCCCTGGAGGTTTGGATTCAAGATTTGTTCCTAGTGTTCAAGACTTTGATAAAAAATTAACAGAAGCTGATGCTTACCTTTTTGATGACAAGCTTCACACTGCAAAGATGAATAACAGAGAAAGAAAATTGAAATTCTCAAAGAGACAACAAATGGCATGGTAGAATCAATTAAACACTGCATTGCATTGCTGCAGGTTGCTGAAAGTACTATTCATCCTGTAGATGCAATGTATCAACCTAGTCCCTTGGAACCTGTGATTAGCACATTGCCTTCGAAGACTGTCTTACCTCAAGAACCTGCTCAGTTGTGTAAGTCAGAGTAGCATCCATCTTCCCTGCCAGTTGGACCTCTATTAGCTATTTTGGAACATCATCAAACTCCAACACCAAATAGTACAGGCAGTGGCCATTCATCACCGAGTAGCAATCTAACGTCTCAAGCCATATCAGCTTATCTCCAAATACAGTCCCAGACTTTTCTTATTCTAGCAGCGAAGGTGATTTCTATGACACCAATGAATTCCATCAAAGTGGCTCATCCCCAAACCACCTAATAGATTCTTCCATATCTCCCTTAATGTTGACACACAGCAGCTTGGGAAATAATCTGAAGCTCCCAGATTCCACCGAATCACTTAATTCTTCTATGTCCAATGGAACAAGTGCTGCTGACCTTTTTGATTCACATGATGATAGAGATGATCACGGCGAGGCAGGGTCACTGGAGGAACACTAGAGTGTCATCATGCACCTTTTGTCATAGGATAGACGTGGAATGGATCTTACCAAGGAAGTTCTTCCAATATTTATTCTTGAAAGAAGATCTCTTTTAGAAATGTATTCAGATTTTTTTGCACATCCAGACCTGTTTGTGGACATTAAAGACTGGAATAATCCCAGGGGTAGAACGTTTCAAGTTGTGAAATGTCACCTCTCAGCCTTTCATACAGGAAGGGAAGGATCAGTTGCCAAAAAGACATACAGTCCCATTTTGGCCAAAATCGTTCAGTGTCATTGAACATTACCAAATGATATTGAAAAGAACACAGAGTTAGTTTTGGAAGGACCAGTTCCCCGGGTTTCCAAAAACAGTGTAACATTCGTGGCTGAGCAAGTTTCTCATTATCCACCGATTACAGCTTCTTATGCTGAGTGTTTTAACAAGAAGATACAATTCAGTGTTCGTGTCTGGACCAAATCAAAATTCTTTGGAATGTCAACTGTGGTGTACAACTTAGGGCAAGTCTGTGTCTTGTATCTAGACTATGGTTACATTTTTACGTTCCCCAGTGGTTATGGAAGGTCTGTCCTCACAGTGCCCTGAGTGGAATTAGGAGGAGAATGTAATATTAATTGTTCCAAAATGGACTATCGTGCAAATATTCTCTTGCACACTAAACCTTTCTATAGGGATAAGGAGCACAGAACTACTGCTGAGAGTGTTTTCTCCATATGACAAGAAGTCTTTTTGCTCAATTGAAGAGGAATGGAATGGGGTAATGTATGCAAAATATGCAACGGGTGAAAATACAGTCTTTGTAAATACCAAGAAGTTGCCAATAATCAAGAAGAAAGTGAGGAAGTGGGAAGGTCACAATGAGTATGAATCCTGCTGCTTTTGGAAGGATGTCACTGTCAACTTCAAAATCAGAGACATTGATGCAGTGACTGAAGCAAAGCACAGACTTGAAGAAAAAGAGCAGAAGTGCAAGAAAGAAAGGAGAAGAAAATCCAGCGGGAGACAAGGTTATTTCATGAAGATGGAGAATGTTCGGTTTATGATTAACCATTCCTGAAATGTCTTGATGCTGCTAAGCATTAGGTTGGGAAATGCAAAGTTCACACCTGATAACCAGGGCATAATTCAGCAACAAACAATCTTCCTTTGCGAGAAGCTAATCACTCTCTTCTTATTACAATAGTTCCCATCTCAGGGTACTGGACTTTCTCAGGCAGATGAATAATTAAAGCAGGAAAAGCTTCCCTTTTTTGTTCTGTGGCAGTTACAATTTGGGCTTCAGTCCTAAAAAAAACTTTTAAGTTTGAAAATAAAATGTCTGCTCTTTTTCCAAACCCCAAACATTGAAAGCATTTATTAATCCAATTCTCTAATTCTACAAAAAAAAAGTAAAAGTTACTAATTTATTTCCTTTTTATCAATTATTTCTGTTATAAAACACTATTTTTTATTTTTATGTTTAGTCTTTTATTCTCCCACCCATTAAAATAGCCTAAATGTTACTTAAAAATTACCCAAATAGGCTGGGTGCAGTTGCTCACGCCTGTAATCCTAGCACTCTGGGAGGCCAACGTGGGAGGATCGCTCAAGATCAGGAGTTCGAGACCAGCCTGAGCAAGAGCGAAATGATCTGGACAACTAAAAATACATACAGAGAGAAAAAATTAGCCGGGCATGGGGGCGCATGCCTGTAGTCCCAGCTACTCGGGAGGCTGAGGCAGGAGGATCTCTTGAGTCCAGGAGTTTGAGGTTGCTGTGAGCTAGGCTGATGCCATGGCACTCTAGGCCGGGCAACAAAGCCAGACTCTGTCTCAAAAAAAAAAAAAATTGCCCAAATAGAATGTGAATTGAGTAAAATAACACTACAGTTAGTGGATTTCCTTTCGTCTTTCAAAACAGCTGAGTATAGTTTTAATTCTGCCTCTATCGATTTTTTTTTTTTTTTTTTTTGAGACAGAGTCTCACTGTGTTGCCCTGGCTAGAGTGAGTGCCGTGGTGTCAGCCTAGCTCACAGCAACCTCAGACTCCTGGGCTCAAGCAATCCTACTGCCTCAGCCCCTCAAGTAGCTGGGACTACAGGCATGTGCCACCATGCCCAGCTAATTTTTTCTATATATTTTTAGCTGTCCAATTAATTTTTTTCCATTTTTGGTAGAGACGGGGTCTCGCTCTTGCTCAGGCTGGTCTCAAACTCCTGAGCTCAAACAATCTGCCCGCCTCTGCCTCCCAGAGTGCTAGGATTACAGGTGTGAGCCACCGAGCCCGGCCTCTATTGGTTTTTAAAAATATATTATTAAACAAGTTAGGGCTCAGAGTCCTCATTTTAAAAATTGTTTTTGTGGTTTAATCTTCAGATTAAAAGAGTAATATACTTCAAACACACAAATAGTGCACTACTTTATAAATAAGCTTTCTAAAACTGGGATTTATTCATCATCTTTCTCTCCTTTCCCTTTCTCTTATCCTTTAGTTTTGGTGAGATCTTTGCAGGTATTAGGAAAAATATTAATATTGAATAATGCAAAACAACACAGAATAAAACATTTGCTCTTAAAATATTAATATTTTTACCTTTGAATTCCTCATTTTTTCTTACTTTTCACCCTTTAGTAAAATCTAGGAGTGGTTTTTGTTTTATTTTGTTTATCTTTTTCTGAATGGTACAGATTTTTTTTATCATTGGTAAGAAAATACGATGTTTATTAGAGTTAATTGGGAGGGAAGGATCCATCCATCTACTCAACAGTTATGTACTAATCAGCTACTACATCCCAGGCAGTGCTCTAATAGTTGAGACTAATCAATGAGTGAAACCTTGTACGTATGGAACATGTATTGTAGGAGGAACATACCGTAAGCTAACAAGTGGTTAATATAATGACATATAGTGATAAATGCTGTAGAGGAAAATAAATCAGTGCAAAATGTGGAAAGCGACAGATTTGGAGAGGGCAGGGGCTGCTATTAAAATAGAAGGTAGACAGGAAAGAAGTGTCCGAGGAGATATAATTTGGGCCTAGAAATCATGGAGTGAGAATTTGTTGCCATGTGCAGATTTGGCTGCTCATCCAAGAACCCAACTCAAGAGGTGAATGTTGCCAAGTTATTCATGACACTTTTTAAAACAATAAGTCTGACTTTATTCAAGGGGCGGGGTAACTCCATGGGGTTTTTTGTAGTCTTAACTGTGTCTAAAATAAGGAAAAGTGGGAACTGATAGCCAAGGAAGAGGGTGGGGGGATTGGTGGATGGAAAATTACCAAGAGGTGAGATAATTCTTTGCTAAACTGAACTAATAGGATTTTTTCTGGAGACAGGTGAGGTCAGACCAAGGATGGGGCATTTTCTCTAAAATGACTGCCAGAATCCTTGCTAAAACTGGAATAAGTGGGCCAAGACAGAGTCTAAGTTCAGAGTCCAGTGAAAAAGAAGACTCAGAGGCGCCTGAATAGAGCAAGGTCAAGGAAAGAGCCCTCATCAGGAAGCAGCAGTAAATGAATATTCACATCAATGTAATATTACATTTTCCCATCCAAAATTGGTTTATATTTTGCGATATACACCCTACCTGGAGAACTCAGTATGATGAATCAGTACATTAGCCAACATGCAAATAGACCAAATTTTATGATTTTAACAAGAGTGTCTCTCCAAAATTTTAAGTCAGCCTCGTAAATCATCATTTATTAACCTTTATTAAATATAAAATGAGCCTGAATAATATGACAAAATCCTAAAATAATGGCTGAGATACTAGAAATTTTGAGAATGTCTATGGGGGAAAAAAAGATAAGAGATTAGTCAGTAAAGAACAAAAGTGCTTTGCTAGGAGATAATATGAAATATTTTAGGATGAAGCAGCTGACCATTTTTCTTACTTCTTACTGTATCTCTCCAATCAGCTAGTACTGAAATGCCCTGAATATGTGAAAGCATCAATTCCTCCCAGATCTGTTTTCATTGTGTGGCTCAGCAGGTATCTTTTTAAAGGTAAAAAGTTCCTGGTTGTCATTAACAATAGTGGAGATCTGTGACCACTGTGAGTGCTTCTTTTGTTCCCTCTGGAACTTTTTCTGACAGTTTTTCAATTCTCACTAGTAAAATTGAATCTTTCTTTTCCACCTATTCATCATTGGGTAATTGCATTCCTATTTGGGTAATTATCTCCTTAATGAGAAAATTGCAATTCTTCTCAATTTCTGCCATATTCCTGAGAACCAATTTATTTAGTTCAGTAATAGTAACAGTCAACTACCTAGAAATATTTACCCTTCTTAGCTCTTAGATTAGCCTCAAACTAATCTTCTTCTAGGAGTACTTGATACAATCATCCCTGATCAAATGTCTATTGTCTTTGTTTTTGAGTTCTGGAGAAACATTATTTTTTGAATAGCATTTGAACAGGTAACTTAGTTTTTTTGTTTCTGGATTTTAAAGGATAGTTTTCGTTTGAACACTGAAATCAAACATTCCTGTTTAGTAGCATGATACATTGGGGCATGAGATTTAAAGGTATTGTGTTCCTCTATTGCTTTATTTGCACTTGCAGTTGAGGACCTAATTATTTTTCAAACAGGTGAATTGTGAGAAACATAAAGCAGAATTTTATGTGCACTCAGAATTTAAAAACCTTTTATGTAGTTTTTGACCACATAAAGTGTATTTATGTTAATAGGACAAATATTTACATAAATTATATTAATACATTTCTATTGATGGTGTAGGCCTTTTCATTAAAGTAATTCACTAAAACCAGTCCATTTCTTTGCATACATGATTAAACAATTTTGGGCTATCTACCAGATATTTTTCAACATTTTTAAAGATGGCACAACACTAAAATATGAGTTGCAATTTTTAAATATTATCTCTGATAAATATTCATTTCTAAGTATATAAGGTATATATGATATTAATTTTTATAACAAAATCATAAAAATTAAGTTGAAATGTTATTTTTGAAAACTTACATAATGCATATTAGAGTCATAAAGACAATGATTGAAGTCTGTTTCCTACCACTTTCTAGCTTTCTAGATTTAGTGATCTTAGGTTAGTTACAAGACTCCTCTGAGGTTTTGGTTTTGCATTAGTAAAAGAGATGCCTGCCTCAAAGAATTGTCTTAAGGACAAAATATAATAAATATATGTGTTGAGAATATTGGATGAGAAAATGAACATGCAGTGAGTTATATTTTCTGCATTCACCTGTTCAATATATATTTATTGACCATCCATGCCTCTTAGGAATAAAACAGTAAATATATACATACAGCAGCAAACTCATCTGGGAGATAAGGACAGAAGTCACGAGAATATATAGGGACTGTAACCCAAGCAAAGAAAAGAAACAAGCATAGGGCTTTGATGTGAGAAGGTACTTGGCATATTTCAGGAGCAATAAGGAGGCCATGGGGAGTGGAGACTGAGTAAGAGAAGGAAAGCAGTAGGAACTAATGCTTACTGGACATTGGCAATATGTCAGAATATTCTAGGTGCTTTATGTTTATTAAGTCAGTGATTCTGCAATTCCAATGAGATAGGTATTATTATCCTCATTGAGGAACAGAGAGATTAACATGTAGTAAGTGATCGATGGCACCACCATTTGAACCTGCAGAGATGAGAAAGAACTTTCCCTCTGACCTCTGAAGATTTCATAACTGAATCTGTGGAAATGAACTGATAATACGTAGATTAAGGGGAGAAAAAGCATATAAATTTATTATGTGCGAGTGCATGAAAGTGCACAGAATAGAGACTCAAAAAAGGGCCAGATGATTGAAACTTAGATACATTTTTTTATAAGAGAAAGGTAAGTGAGGGATGTGGACAATTTTAGAGGAAGAGTAAATAATTCTTAATGGACCCCAAAACAGACAAAGTTCTTCTGGGCTCTGGGTGTGGTGTCCACTCTAATTCTTCTTCCTTTCAAGTTAATCTTCCTGTTTGATGATATTATAGGGGGGAGGGGTCAAGACAATTGCATTCCATCTGGAGGAACTTTTCCTTGGTCAGATGAAAGAACTTCAGGGAAACCCCTTCCTTGTATTTGCTTCTCCCCAGGTGCCTTTGAAGTCCAAGGCAGCATATTTTATTTTATTTTATTATTATTATTTTTTTAACATTTAAAAGCTATTGGAAATTTTTTTTTTAATTTATTTCAGCATATTATGGGGGCACAGATGCTTCTGTTACATATGTTGCCCTTGCCCCCACCTCCCTCCCCAAGTCCGAGTTTCAAATATGTAACAACCAGGATGGAACTGGAGATCATCTTTCTAAATGAAGTATTGCAAGAATGGACAAACAAACACTACATGTACTCACTATTAAATTGGAACTAATTGATCAATACTCATGTACATATGTTAGCAAAACTCAACGAAAATGAAGCAGGTGGGAGAGTGGAGAAAGGGATGGGTAAATTTACATGTAACGGGTACAATACACACTATCTGGTTAATGGACACACTTATAACTTTGATTCAAGCTGTACAAAAGCAATGCATGTAACCAAAATGTTTGTACCCCCATAATATTCTGAAATAAAAACAAAGAAACAAAAAACTACAGATGGCTGAATTTCTCATTTAGGCAGTCTTGGCAGGCCCAAGCATTTGCATTTCTATTTTGAAATGATGCTGCACCACCACACTTTGAGAACCACTACTCCAGTTGATTTTTATAGCTTGGGTGATGGGGAGGATGATGGTGCCCTTATCATTGAGAGTCTTCACCTTTTCTTTTAGGTTAATTGAAGGAAATCACCCTTTTATTTCTTATTACCTTTGTAAGAGAGAAAATGGAAGATGCTTAATAATTTGTTGGCCTTACACACACAATGCGACCACGGTAAAATTTAATATCCATTTGAAAAAAGTGATTAATAACTACATTCTCAGTGGCTAAAAATAAAAGTAAAGAAAAAAGTTATTTTCCCACCATTGGGTTAAAATATCCTTTAGTTATAGAGTAATAAACATTATCTGTTGTTTTAGAATCTAGAATTTAGGGGATAAAAATAATTTAAGGGCTAATTTGTTTTCCATTTTTCTGTTGACTGCTCACGTTCTAAGACAGGGGTCAGCAATCTGTGGCTCACAGACCAAATCTAGCCAATTCCCCCCCTTTTTTTGTATGAATTTTTTGTAATTATAAGCTAAGAACAGTTTTTACATTTTAAATGGTTGAAAAAAATCAAAAGTAGAGTAATATTTCATGGCACCTGAAAATTATACAAAAATCAGATTTAGGTATCTGTAATTATGTTAAGGTTCTCCAGAGAAACAGAACCAATAAAATATATATGCAATATATAATAGTATATGTTGGAGTTGGCTCACACAATTATGGAGGCTGAGAAGTCCCACAATTTAATCTGTGTAAGCTGGAGACCCAAGAGTGTGGGTGGTATAAATTCCAGTCAAGTGCAGAAGATCAATGCCCCGTCTCAAAAAAACAGTTAGGCACTGAGGACAAATTCTCCATTACACTGTCTTTGTCCGTTTAAATCTCCAACAGATTGGATAAGGCCCACCTACATTAGGGAGGACAGCCTGCTTTAATCAGCCTACTGATTCAAATGTTAATCTTATCTATAAATGCTCCTACCAACACACCTAGAGCAATGTTTCACCAAATATCTGGGTACCCCGTGTTCCAGTCAAGTTCACATGTAAAATTAGCCATCACAATAGTAAAGTGTTATTGGAACACAGCCACACTCATTCATTTACATGTTGTCATCTGTGGCTGTTTTCATGCTATAGCCATAGAGTAGAATAGTTAAAACAGAGACCATGTGGCCTGCAAAGCTTGAGACATTTACTATCTGACTGTTCACAAAAAAAAACTTTGTTCACTGATGTTCTAATAGAGCGCTTTTAAATTTTTAATATACATAAAAATCAGCTGGGGATCTTGTTAAAATGGTGATTCAGATTCAGTGGGTCATGGCCAAGATTCTCCATTTCTATTATCTTCCTGGGGGAGGCCAACACTGCGAGACTGAAAATTGCATTTTATTTCTCAAATTTGCTTTTGTCACAGTCCCTAACTACAATACCCTAAAATCCTGCTTATTCAAGATTTCTTAAGGTCCTTCAAACTTAAATCCTGTTACTTCTATTCACTGTCCAAACTGTTCCAGCTTACTGTGAACTCTTGTTCCTCATTGTACTTACTTTGTTTCACTCTTTTGGCCTTCAGTGTTGCCTTGTTGACTTGTTAATGTGTGGCTATCTTAACTTCCCCCAAAGATTTAAAGTCTAAAGTAGGGATCCTGTTTTTAGACATCTGTCACCTCTTATGCTCACATAGTACCTTATATATGGATGGTAGTCTCAGAATATTTATTAAATTAATTACTGTTCCACAATTAGAAAAGACATTTTTAATCAATAGGACATCATCACAGTAAGTGAGGTGATATTCTTAGCCATTGACACATTTTTAGAATAATTCATTTTTTCGCTTTAATAATTTTGATACATTTCATTTCTTCCAGAACAAAAACCAGTTAATTGAAGCAAAATGCAAGACTTTGGATTAATATATTAAATTGTACTATAGAACTGAAATTTAAACTTGATTCAAGCCTTGAGATAAAAAGTACACCTTAATTATGAACTGAAAAACTGCTTATTGTGCAAATTGTCAGGAAGCTGGAGAATTAGAAATGCTATGTTAATTTCACTAGTTTAATAATCTCATTTTCAGAATTTGCTTGAAGAGATATTGATAAATTGCAATAGCCAATCATGTATGAAAGTTTACAGACTATGAAAATGTTTTATTTTGCCATTAAGAATCACACATTCCAGCTTTTGAAGAGAATTGAGCAGTTAAATAAGATGGGAAACTTCTGCAGTCATAAAAATTAGTCAATTTATTTTGCTCTTTTTCTAATCAATTTAAACTTTCTACCTGAACTATTTGAGTGTATTTCAAAAATGAGTGTGGTCTGATTATGAAGCTACTTTCAAGGAATCCTATAGGTAGACATAAAAAGCATCTATAAATATTTGGCATTTTTTGAACTTTTGAGTCCTTGAGGCAACACTATTTATATCTTTCACCCAAAAATATATGTGATAATTTAAGTATTTAAATCTAAATTATTTAAACCACCACATATATTTAATTTAAATATTAAATTATTTTATTAATATTAAATCACATGATTTAATTTAAATATTAAATAATTTAATATTTAAACATTATTTATTTATTATTAAAATATTTAATACATTTGGACTTAATAAATGCAAATAAATACGTTTTTCATAAATGTTGAGCCCAAGGAAAAATTATAAAGAAATTACATATATAAAACATTACATTAGGTTTGAAGAAAGTATTTTAATGTGTCAATACATATTTTTCTTTGAATCCACACATTATTTTTGGCTTTTTAAAATTTATTTCTAATAATCACTTCATGTTAGTAGCAACCAGGAGCAGAAGGAAAAAGCAACCAGCCAACTTGGTACATCACAGTTTATCCACATGGTGGAGCCATGCGGCTAGGTGCTGGAGATACCAACTTTATTATACTTAGTGAAATAACTCATGGTAAATCCAACCAACCAAATTTCTTCTTCCTGCAGGCAGTTTTTTCTGGTACTCTTAGTTTAGTCCCTCGTCATATCTCACTTTAGCAAAATGCAGTCTTGTTCCATTCCAGTCTGTCTTTTTTAGCTGTGGTTCTCCAACCTTGGCTGTACATTGGTATCACCTGGGTAAGTTTTAAAAACCCTTATGCTGAGGGCCTTACCTCAGACTAATTGAGCAGCAACCTTTGCAATGTGGAGTCTGGGCATCGGCATGTTCAAAGACTCCATGAGTGATTCTATCCTGAAAGTAAGGTTGTAAACCAGTGCTCCACACTACCACTGCAGATATCTTTTTCAATTATAAATATAATTACACCACTCCTCCAGTTAAAATCATTCATTGGCTCACCAACTTCAGGATAAAATCAACATCTTTAACAAAGCAAACAATCCTCTTCGACATCTGAGCATTGCCTTTCTAGCATTGCCGCCACTGTCTCCCACTCACCAACACAGAGTCCCAGCCTACAGAATTGCTTGCAGGCTTCCAAACTCACCAGGCTTTTTCAGACTTCCAGAATTACCTCACATTCCTAGCAACTAATACAGTAATCACTAATTAATATTTATCAAATGACCAAATGAATAATGTAAAATGGCTTCATCTTACTTAGGACAGGGCTGTTTTATTTTTGTCAAATAACTCTTGTGTTTGCTTACCTTTTGGTGGCTTGGGTATAGAATGTGGCAATCACATATGTTCAATATAGTCTAAAGAAGACACTATGTTCTGCAAACTTATTCAATTCAAAGGTAACATTTGAAGCTTCCCTAGAAACAGCTGCTTCTACACTGTACTTCTTTTCAATGTAAGTTTCTCAACTCTAACATTTGTGTTTAAGTCAATAGAAAATTGACTACTTGTATGTGGGTGATGGTGCAGGTATTCTTTTTAAATTAGTGGATCCTCATATTCATTGGCTAGTCATTTAGAATAGTTGATATTTTAATAGTACTCATCCTAGAAATGCCATGAACCTACCTGAACTAGATTCACAAGGCTGGATATTTTTAAAGCATAAGTGATTTTAGTCAGGGCCACCTTCTCCATTAGGCACAGTGCCTAGGGACCACAGTGCTTTTAGGGGTCCATGACCATGTTTTGAGGTCCTTTAAATCAGAAGAAAAAAATGCACTTTTAGGTCAAAGAAAATGTTTTAATATGAAATAGTAATATATTCATCTTTATACCAAAACAGAGATAACATACAATTTGAAATTATTTTTATGAAGTAAGGGCCTCCTGAAGACAAAAACATCTAGGGCCCTGGAAAATCATGTGGCCCTGACTTCGGGGAGGAGCCCTCCAGTCCTCCAATATCTCCTCAGATGTGCCAGCCAGGTGACATAATGCTGATAACACCTAGTACGGTTTCTTGGTCTTTATTTTGAGGCCATCAATATCTATTCCCATACAGTTCCCTCCCATCCCCCAGGAAAAATAGAGTTAGTTGTTGCTACTTTTATGTCAAACAACTGTAAAATGTTCTTCTAATCATATCCTCAATCTGATTTTTCACTATAGCATGTGCCTTTTTTATAGCCAAGTGAGTCATTTGGCATGAAAAAGCCACTTCTTTTAAACAGACACATTTTGATGTTACTCTAATGAAAAGGTGTCAATAGTAGAAATGGGTACAGTCATAAAAACTTCTGTCATTTATACTCAGTCTTCAGAATCAGTCGTATAAAGTGCCCTCTAGTGAAAAAGGTTGCCAAAGCTTTCAAATTTGTGAAAATAAATGTTTTTGAACATGTTAATCATTGTGAAGAGCTCACATTTAGCTGAGCACTTTCGACGTTAAATCCATGATTAGAATATGGATGATATTTATATGCAATACTAAACAAGTGATTTTGCTTTTCTAATGTAAATTCAGACATGCTGCTGAATCAATTAACTAGTATTTCTGTGACATTGAATAGACTTAATATAATTCTTTACTAAAGATAAATAATAAACTCTACTGCCTTTATTGGCCATATCAGGGAATCCCTTTCTGGCAGTAAGAATATTTTAGGGTTGATGATCCTTAATAACCACAATATGTTTAGAATATATTTATTGGCTGTCTGGAATATAGATTTTTAAACTCCAGTGTCATGCTCATTATAAATAGTAAGAGGTTCTTACCTGTGTGGGTTCTGGCTCCCTAAATGGCATTCAAGTTGCATCCTTAAATAGCAGTTCATCTTCTTTCTTAGTAAAAAATAAATTAATGATATTGATATGGTTAGTTCATAATTTTAAAGATCAATTCATAATTGTTTCATCTATTGTTATAGATATTTCTTTGCTTGATTTGCCCAGTTTCTTTCTCTTCTTGGATTAACACCCTCCATTCAGTAAAGATGTCTAATCACAGTACGTTGTGCCCACAGTGATTAGTCCAAGGAGTGGGCACCTGACTTTTGTTGCTCCAATCAGACTTCTTACTAAGAATTTAAACTTGAATTAGAGGAATGAGCCTTTTTATATCAGGTGGTGAAGATGTGAAGATATTAATCCAGGATTTGTCAGTGGTAGTAATTTAGCCTTAAACTGAAATATCTAAGCAGTTACAGGAATAGAAGACAAAAGGGAACCAAAGAAAAGAAAACAAGAAACTAAGTCCTGAGGAAGTCATTTACATCTCTAGTTCCAATTATTGAGGTCCTTGAAAACTCCAGTTTTTGCCATTCCTGGTCATGGTCATTCTTGTCCAATCTGTGAGTTGACCCAGCGCCCTTTGAATATATCTACAAATACACCCACCTTCTTTCTTAACACTCTCCTTATCCTAAGCTTAAATCTATCCACACTTTTAAATAGAATCTTTTAAAATATTAACTAAGGATGAAACTTCAGACATGTTGTTATGGGGATAAATAGGATCTTAGGATTAAATGAAATAATATCTATATCTCAAACATTTGTGCTTGATCTTAGGCAAAGGGCCAAGAAGCTATTTTTTTTTTTTAAGATATAGTGTCTTCCTATATTGCCCAGGCTAGACTCAATCTCCTGGGCTTAAGCAATCCTCCCCAAGTAGCTGGGACTACAGGTGTGTGCCATTGTGCCTGGGTTTTTGGTTTTTTTAAAGATGGAAAAGCAGACTTTATTCAAGGGGGTCACAGGGATGGTTATAAGGACCACTGCAGTGGGGTCTTGTAGTTGGGGCCCTCCTTAAACATTTGATCAGTATCTGAGATATATTAATTCAATAAAAGTTATTTTTAATTATTCTCTTCCTTAATTACTTATGTAATACATACTTTGAAAACTATAATAGTGAATGCATATCATTAGATGATTTTGGGGCTTAGTTCCACAATACAAAAGGCTAACTTGGATACATTTTCCACTTAACAGCCTAAGTAGCCATTCAGATAATGGGAACCTATCCAGGGCCATCCCCAGGGTATGCAGAGTCAAGAGCAAATATTTTTTGTCAGACCCCTGCCTACATGGTTAATTCAATTTTAAAATGTGTTATGAAATTCACAGGCCCATGTGAGCTATAGTGAGATATATATATATATATATATTTAGAATAATTAGTTGACAAGAGACTTTTATTTATTTGTTTATTGTCCAATCAATGCACCTGAAAATTCTTTGCAGTATCTTCCAAGAACTGTGAAGGTTCTGAAAGTTTACCCTATTTGCATTCCAACAAGTTTGTTTGTTAGTATTTCAAGCAATGCTGGCAGGAAATAGGAGACTCCTGGGTCAGAGGCAAAAGACTTAATTGCTCACAGCACAGCAAACAGCATGAGCCTCAGCATTTTTGCATTGACTCTCCTTGCCAAGTCTCATAGCTTAACGAAATGTGCCAAGATGACGCCTGCACATACAAAGGGTTGCACGAAAGGAGAAGAACTAGGGGCCAAATGGTACAGCATTTTTTGAGCAAGCTATAAAACGTTGTAGCAGGAAGCAAACCATCCAGTCCCCTCCACCCCTTTGAAAACTTGTAGTCTTACTGTGGTCACCTGGATCTACTTAGTGCCTATGTGACTAGTTCACAGAACTATTTAGTATCAGGGGATGGATAAGCCTTGTCATCTGACCCACAGAGTAAGAATGTTGAGGACTGATCATCTGTGGCAGATGACCTATCCCAATAGTGTCCAGGTATTATCTCTTCCTGTTCAGGCTCAGGAACCATATCTTTATGTTCTTCATCATCAAATGTACCATTCCTGGCTAATTTCCTATCTTCCACAGAGAGAAAAAGGCATTAACGCTGTTATTATACACAAGGTTTTCAGAACCTGCTTACATTGAAAAATATAGATCTTGCCTCTGCAGTTCCCTGATACCATTTATTTAATTCTGGTTACAAGATTGCTCATGACTTTGCTTCATCCATATTGCCTCCCGTGATTACTGGCTCCCGAAGACTCTTTTAAATGTTGCTACTATGCTGCCTTGATAATGAACAGAAATGTAATCTTTACCCAGACTATGCAAAAAAATGTGAACAATTTATTTTTCACTCGTGTTAAATTTACCATTTGTAATTTTATAGTGTAAACATAGAGCAACATGCCTCCCAACCATGTTTTCTTTTGAACTCTTTAGACTGTAATCGCTGCATTCCTAGAATGGGATCTCTTTAAATGTTGACTGCCTCTCTTTCTTCTATACACTGCTACCAGCAGAGAGAATAGGTGAAAGATTTGTGGGGTAGGTGAAATAGAATAATAAAAGGATTGTCCAATTTGTGTGAAGAAATCCATCTCACAAAAACATGACAAGTACTCAATGGCAAGTGCTTAGTGGCAAGTACAGATATATTAATAGATATATTAATAGATCCAAAGACCTTAGAATAGATAAGTGTGACAAAAACCCAGAGGGCTTCCAGGTACATCACATGGATCCTGCAGAAAAGGTGACTACGCTAGGGGTCATTAGCCAAGGGTAGATAGGGTGAACCATGCCCTTCAGTGCTAGATCAAAGGTGATACTATCATCAGAACAGAGTTGAGTAAGAGCCCACGCACTAGCCCATGTAAGGGTCAAGTCCAAGGTTCAGTGGCGGATTCTTTGTACCCCAGAATCCTGAACTTGTTTTATATTGATGATAGAGTCAACCAACATCTGCTGCTTTTGGTGCCGTCTGGCAACTCAATGTTGTGTGATCCTGCAAAAAGAAATGCTGTGCTGACCATTGGGAGTAATTCACTCTTCAGTCTCCTGGATCAGGGGCCAGCCAGGGGGAGTGACTGGATAACTCCATCAGTGTGAGTCCCTGGGATTCATGGGCCTGAACTCACACCCTGGGAAGAGAGTTGGAGATTTCACAGAGTGTAGAAATGTGGAATGAAGGCTTTGTTTTTCATTATCTGATCGTGGAGAACTCTGCTTGGATGGCGTTGATGGTCTGGCCATAGCTAGATATCACTGCAGGCCTTAGAAAATCTAGGGAAAGACATTCCAAAGTGTGAGACTCTTCTAGAACTGGATGCAAGCCTATATGGTATGGTCTGAATGTTTTTGTCCCCTCAAAATTCATACATTGAAACCTAATCTCCAATGTGATGATATTAGAGGTCGGGACTTTTGGAGGTGATTAGGTCCTCATAATCCACATAAGAGATTACTGTCCTTATAAAAGAGACCCTAGGGAGTTGGTTCTCTCTTTCACCATGTGGGAACACAGCTAGAAGGTGCCACCTATGACAGAATGGCCCTCGCCAGACACTGAATCTGTTGGTACCTTGATCTTGGACTTCTCAGCCTCCAGAACTGTGAGAAATACATTTCTGTTGTTTATAAGTTACCCAGATTATGGTATTTTGATACAGCAACCCAAACATACTAAAACATTGTGCATATCCTACAGCCACCATTTTAATATTTCAATTCCAACTTTTTACATTTTTAAGCCCTTAGACTTGAAAATCAATTTAATTTGTTCTTTGCTCTATTTTTTCTTTCAAAACATTGTACCACTCAGAATGTTAATTGAAATTGTTTTTAAAAATATCAATAATTATGCAAAATATTATATTTTATTGGTAAAAACAAAAGACCTTCTATGTCACTGAGACGAGAATTGAATAAGCATCCGAAGCTACAGTCCATAAATGGTGTTTCAATGTTTCTCTCACTCCTGTTTCAGTATGTGTACTTAATACTTCTGTTTTCTAATTTTGCATGAATGACTCAGGCGATCTATAGTTGCTAACTGAAGAAATTCTATGGTTAATAAGTGAATTTTGCTTATATAATAATAGGTATATTATTCCATTAAACTATTATGCCAACTTGTATTTTTGTAATAGCTTGTTGTGATCATCCCCATTATTTTATTTGCTCCTCACAATTAGCTAAAAGGTAAATATAGACCATATAAATAGCTCTTTTTGACAGATGAGTAAACTAAGATGAGGGCATTCAGGTTGTCCAAGGTTACATATTTGGTGTCACAGCCACAAACAGAACTGGGCTTGCTGAAGTCATCTGATGCTCTTGTTCTTCTGGCAACTGCCTTGCGCTTTCCCCAGGCATACCTATCATGATTTAGATAGTATTTATTCTGAGTCTTTTTCAATGTTCACCATGTCGAAGAAGATAACATGTCATTTTTCTTTCTTTCTTGATGCTTCTATTGCTTCAAGGGAATATAGTTTTAATATTCAATAGTGAATATTAAATACATCTATTAAACATGATATATGACAAGAAATCTATATCCTGCGTTCAGAGTTGTACTGTTCCCCAACATTCTGATGTATGTGTCAATGCAGAGAACACAATGGATGGATCCTCCTGCCAGTCACCTTTTAACTACCTAAATTTCACAGCTCCTTAGGGCTGCAGGCAGGAGAATCTTGCTGCATGTCAGATTTGATGCCCCCATGTCCCTTCTTAATTCTGAATAAAGAACAAAAAGGATTAGTATCCTTTTATGGTTGATAAGCAGAAGTCTGCTCCACATTTTCAAAAGAAGAGATGCTGTCACCACCTGCCCCCAGGGTTCCAGCAGGGCTTCCTGTCATTCTACAAGATCCCAGGGAACTGATAGGTTCATTACGATCTTAGGTGTGCAGGACAACATTACATAGTTAGGGGGTGGTACAGCACAGCAGGGAACAGCAGGAGTTCTAGAGTTAGATAAAAGTGGGTTGATTCTTACTTTGCTATTTACTAATTGTATGATATGGTCAAGTCACTTGTTTAAGGTCCATTTGTAACCACTTCAATGTTTTCTTTTTTTAAAAAAAACAAAATTTCCCAAGTGAAAATCATTTCACATTCTTTTTGGAATGACTTGAGACCTTGGTTTCTTTGACATTATACTTATAAAAATCTCCAAGGTTCTAACAATAATTTTATGATAGCCCATGTTCATCTATAGAAGGTTAGGGGAGAAGCCAGTTCAATGATTCCTGAAAGTAGAAATTCAACATTCTACACTATTCCTCATAGTTTTTTCCCATTCCTTTTTGATAATAAAAGTTCAATAAAAAAGTTTTTTTACAATATCTAATGTAGTACATAGGAAGAAGAGATGTGGCAGGCAATGGCATATGTTAGAAAAAAATAGATGCAAACCTTACTTTTACTTTTTTTTTTTTTAATCATGACCATGGTCTTTAGGGCCCTTAAGGAAAATGGTGCCACTTGCCAAGGTCCTCTGCTGAAGATGTGTATAATAAAAATGTTGCAGGTCCAATCTGTCTTTTTTTTAATTAAAACATTTTATCAATGCATAATAGTTGTACATATTTATGGAGTACATGAAATATTTTGATACACTCATACAATGTATGGTGGTCAAGTAAAGATAATTGGAATATTTATCACCTCAATCATTTATCATTCCTTTGTGTTGGGAACATTTAAAATCTTCTAGCTATTTAAAATATGTAATAAATTATTGTTAACTATAATTTTCCTACTGTACTATTGAATACTAGAACTTATTCCTTCTATGTAACTATTTTTGTACCCCAAAACCAACTTCTATTCATCCCCCTCTCCTCCCTACCCTTCCCAGCCACTGGTAACCATCATTATATTCACTACCTCCATAATAAGCATTTTTTTTGTTGTTTTTTGTCCTGTCTGTCTTGATGGCCCTGTTCCTTCCTTACTTCTGTATAATTATCATCACAGTTACTAAGTTATATCTGAATTTATTAAAGGATTGAAGAAAACTGAAAGCAAAGGAGAAAGAATTATAAATGAATATGTTAAATATGGCTTTCTCATTCTTGGGAAAGCACCCAAGAATTTCTACTTTTTCTGCAGGGCTTCTTCGGAAGGTGTCCCAATTCCTAGCCTCATATTTTCCCCAGATTCCTCAGAGTTTCTCCTTGTCAATTTCTTCATCTACTGTTAGAAACTCTATTCCTTGTCCTCAAGGGTTAGTCTTCTCTAGAATCTATTTCCCTGTCTCTCTGAAGTGTATCTTCCCAAGTGTGAGTTATAAGAATCCCATGGGGGCTCAAGAAAGTTCAGATTTGGCATTCATGCCCCAAGTTTCATAAAAAGGTCTAGAATGGGTGTGGTCTTGACAAGCCTGATCTCTAAAAGTCTCCCCAGTGGTGTGAGTTGCTGATGGGCATCTTTAATCTTAGTGTTCAGTGAATGGCTATTGAATCACTCTCTCTCTCTCTCTCTCTCTCTCTCACACACACACACACACACACACACACACACACATACACACACACACTTCTCATCTGGGTAAATATTAATGTTCAGGACAGGAAAGACTAAAACCATAAGGAAGAAGAGAAATAATTTCCTTGTGTATAATTTTTAAGGCCATTATTATCCAGAATTTGGCCTAGTGATGTTAGCTCCTTTCGTTTGCTCCCCCATTTTCAAATTGTGTCTCCTGAGGCTACTGGGTATAAGCAAATAACTAATTCAGGTGTTTCTTTGTGGCTGCTATCTTAACTGTATATGACTAAATCAGAGTGTGTACTTTATTGCTCTTAAATAATACCCATTCTCCTTTCTTGTCTTGGGGGTCAGATGGTAGTGAAGAGGAAAGCGGTGGGAAGAGGTTTCATCATAGAACTGAATTTCTTTGGCTAATGTACATATGGGAATAATGTTTGAAATAATGGCCAAATAAAATTTGTTTTTTCAGAAATATTAGAAGATAAAGACTTGTGTGCTTAACAGTGTAAGGTAAAGTCTAACTTGATATTGACTTTCAGCTGTGCAACTAAAATTATCTTAACCCAAATGTAGCACAGGAGTAGACCAATTATATGTACTTTATTAAAGAATAAACTTCTGTTTAATGTTATATTTAATTATTGAAATAATAAATATGTAATATGTTGTTTGAGACTATAAAAATGTAGAGATTGTCTGTAAATCTGCTATATTGAAGAGTATTTATTTTCTATTCTTCTCTTAACCTTCCTTTTTATAGAAATATTACTGTTCAATTTATTTAATTTTCAACATGCAAAAGCATGGAAAGAGCAAGGACATTACTATCTGACAAATGTCAGGGTAAAAATAAGATGTAATTATAGCTTCAGATGTTGTCTAATTTTCCCGTAACAAGTAACACAAATCCCTGAAATCAGGGCCAAATGAAATCTAAATTTTATACTTGGCCAGAGAGATATAAAGTTCTCTTGATATTATATCATCCATTAGACTTTTTAAAAATGTAGCATGAAATATAACTAAATTTGTGATTTTCACCTTTATACTTTTATACTGGATGAAGGTCAGATATAAAGTTTTTTTTTTCACTAAGCTATTTATTTTAGAAATTTATATTTCTGTCACTCCCTCAGTGTTTGGGATAACGGTGTACATATTTTATCATCTCTTTTCTTGCATTAATATATTTTTTGTGTGAAAAACTCTTGCCCTTTCAGTGATATATATCACAACTGCATATAATTTTGAGTGTTTTTCACATAAGGTTCTCAAATTTTAACTCTCTGGTCTAGTAGTTTACATATTTCAGGCAGATGCTATTTTAAATGGTCTGGGCTTATTTATGGGTTGGAATCATATGAGTTTCTGGTATAAAGTAAATCACACACAGATACGTCTTGTGAAAATGAATAAAAAACTAACATCAAATATCTGCTCAAGCCTGTACCCTATGCTATTCATTGATGTAGCCAATTTATACATGTTAAGCACCTATAAAGATGTTGGCATATAGTCAGAGCTCAAGAACTACTATGCTCAAGGAGTTGTAACTCCCTTCACCCCAATAATTGTAAAATAATAATTTTGAAATATTGCAGTGGTTTTCAACCTAAGCATTATCTAGGGAGCTTCAAAAAAATCCCTTTGCTTAGGCTATACCTCTAACCAATTAAATCAGAAATTTTATGGATGGGACTCAAGAATCAATTTTTTTTCCAGCTCTTTATTTTGAAAACATATCAAGCCTATAGAATATCCACAAGAATAGTAAATCAACCCCCACATCCCCTGCAACATTTTTCTTAAGCAGTTTATATAAGTATTAGTATGGTTTTTTTGAAAAATGTTTGAGAATAATTTACTCTCAACTTGTGAAATATTATCCCTAAATATTTCTGTATGTAACTGCAAAGAACAAAGGTATTCTTCCACATGAATATAACATATCACATTCAAAAAATTTAAAAATGATAATGTCACTATTATCTAATATGCAGTCTGCATTCAAAATTCTCCACTTACCCCCATTATATCCTTCATAGTTTTGTTTTTTTAAATTAAGATCCAGTCAATGATCTCACATTATATTTGTCTTGTCTCTTTTTTCTTTTCTTTTGAAATAAAGATTTATCACTTTTATTCAATTTAAATGGATTACCATGATTACTATCATGTGATACAAATATACTCATAATTGGTAATATAAATTGTATGTAATATTTTTATATTTTATTGGGTTTTTTACTTTTTATTAATTTTTAATTAGAAAATATTATATATATTTATCATGTACAACATGATATTTTGAAATATGTATACATTGTGGAATGGCCCTATAGACCTTATTAATGTATGCATTATCTCACCTTATCTTTTTTTTGTGGTGAGAACACTTAAAATCTATTCTCTTAGCAATTTTCAAGAATATAATACATTTTTGTTAACAATAGTCACTGTGTTTTATGATAGGTCTTTTAACTTATTTCTCCTAATTGGAATTTTTTATTCTTTGACCAACATTTACCCAACACTACTCCCTTCCCCGAGCTCCTGGTAAACACCATTCTACTCTCCACTTCTATGTGTTCAACTTGCTTGAGATTGTAAGTGAGATCATGTTGTGTTTGTCTTTCTGTGCTTGGCTTATTTCACTTAACATAATGTCCTCCAGGTTTCTCCACGTTGTCCCAAATGGTAAGATTTCCTTCTTTCCTAATGCTAAATTGTATTCCATTGTGTAAATATATAACATTTTCTTTTTCCCTTCATCTGTCAATGAACACTTAGTTTGCTTCCGTATCTTGGCTATAGTGAATAGTGCTGCAATAAACATGGGAGTGCAAATATGTCGTCGACATACTGATTTCATATCATCTGGATATATATCCAGTAGTAGGATTGCTGGATCATAAGGTTGTTCTATTTTTAATCTTTGAAGGAGCTTCCATACTACTTTAAATAATGTCTACACTAATTTACATTCTCAAGAACATTGTGCAAAAGTTTTCCCTTCTCTCCATCCTCACCAAACTTACTATCTTTTATCTTTTTGCTATTAGCCATTCTAACAGGTGTGAGGTACTATCTAATTGTGATTTTAATTTTCATTTCTCTGATGATTAGTGATGGTGAGCATTTTTCATATACCTGTTGGCCATTTGTGTGTCTTCTTTTGAGAAATGCCAGGTCCTTTGCCCATTTTCTAATTGGGTTATTTATTTTGCTATTGAGTTGTAGTAGTTTCTTATATACTTTGGATATTTACCCCTTATTAGATATGTGCTTTTCAAGTATTTTCTCCCAATCCATAAGTTGTCTCTACACTCTGTTGATTGTTTCCGTTGCTATGCACAAGGTTTTTAGTTTGATGTAATGCCATTTGTCTTTTTTTGCTTTTGTCGTTTCTGCTTTTGGGGCTATATCCAAAAAAATCATCACCCAGAACAATGTCAGGGAGTTTTTTCCCTATGTTTCTTTCTAGTAGTTTTACAGTTTCAGGGCTTATGTTTAAGTCTGTAATCTATACTGAGTTAATTTTTGTCTATGACATTAAGTAGGGTTCTCAATTTCATTTTTTTGATGTGGATATCGTGTTTTCTCACCACCATTTACGCAAGAGATGGTTCTTTACCTATTATGTGTTTTTGGTACTTTTTTTGAAAATCAATTAATCATAAATGTGTGGATTTATTTCTGAGTTCTGTTCTGTTCCATTGGTCTATGTATCTGTTTTTAATGCCAGTTTCATGCTGATTTGACTATAATAGCTTTGTAGTATATTTTGAAGTGATGTAGTGTGATGTCTTCACCTTTTTTTTTTTGTTCAAGGTTGCTTTGGCTATTTGGAGTCTTTTGTGTTTCCACACAAATTTTAGGATTTTTCTATTTCTGTGAAAACAATGTCATTGAAATTTTGATAGGAGTTATATTGAATCTGTGGATTGCTTTGAATTTTGATAGGAATTACATTGAATTTATAGATTGCTTTGGGTAGTATGGACATTTTAATAATATTAATTCTTTCAATCCATGAACATGAAATATCTTTCCATTATTATGTCTTCAATTTTTTCATCAGTGTTTTGTAGTTTTCATTGCATAAGCATTTTACCTTCTTGGTTAAGTTCATTCCTAATTATCTTATTATTATTTTTTTTGCTATTGTGAATGGCATTGTTTTCTTGATTTCTTTTTCTAATAGTTTATTGTTTGTGTATGGAAACACTACTTAGTTTTATATGTTGATTTTATATCCTGCAACTTTACTGAATTCATGTATTGATTCTAATGATTTTCTGGTGGAGTCCTCAGGATTTTCTGTCTATAAGATTACGTTGTCTGCAAACAATTTAACTTAATCTTCCCACTTTGGAGGACTTTTATTATATATTTTTTCTCTTGCCTAATTGCTCTGGCTAGGACTTCCAGTACTCTATTGAATAGAAGTGGTAAAAGTGGATATCCTTGTCTTGTTCCTGATCTTAGAGGAAAAGCATTAATGGTTTGTTAGGTTTCTCTTTATCTCACCTCAGTTTGTGTTGCTTCTTCAAATCTCACTTTCGGGCATTTGGGAAATGTTTTTTCTAAGATTATATTTTCCAGAAAGAATACTTTTCAAACTTCTTGCATTGAAATTCATAAGAGAACAAAATTCCTGTAGCGTTATTGGCTTTTAAATAGAAACCTGACCATGTCCCTATCCTATGCATTGCTCCTTTATCACTTTGGCGTGGCATACTAGGCCTCTACTTGCTCTTTTGCCTCAGTTTCCTGTCTCTACTATGCTGCACCCCATGCTCTATCCGTTTGGCATGACTGCTTTTCATATATGTCTCTCTGGCTTGACAAAGACTGTTGCCTTCACCTAAGATGATGTAACCTCACTTGTTTGACTGATGAACTTCTGCTTGATCTCTCAAATGATCCCTTTTGTTGACATCTCTTTCACCAAGTGTGGCTGATCAATGCTCCTTTTTTTCTTTCATAATTGACCCTTCAACAGATGTGCTTGTATTAGGGTACTTACACTGGGTTTATTTATTTATTTTTCCCATAGTGACTTCCTCTTTGTGTTGTGAGCTCCTCGAGGGAAGAAACTTTCTTAATCATTTCATTTCTCTAGTTCTGAACCTAATGCTTTACAAATAAGCAATTCTCCACAAATATGTGACAACTGAATGAAAGTTAGCAGACCTGAGAGACTTGCTCTATGTAGAGTTGCTACCAACCTTCAACTTGTAAAAAATGCATTATCTATGAAGCATTATAAAGCAAAGTACAATAAAACAAGGTATTACTGTGTTTTAATATTTTAATTTAGAATTATTATTTAAAAAACTGACATGGTTGTTTTAATCCCACCCAAAGCAATGCTAGCTATGACAATCGTAGTTTTGATGTGACGGTATATTTTCTATTTTCTATTATATGTTAAAAATATTCACAACAATTAAAGATTTTAAAACAATTTATTTCTAAAAATCAACGGTCTTAAATCAACTTTTCTGTCCCTAATAGTATACATATTAATTTTTTGGAAAATTTCTCTTATACAAATCTTGGAAAATTCTTAAAAAACCACAGCTGCTACACATTTTGTAATGGCAAAGTAGATTTTATGACATTTGAGTTTAGAAAACCAACAAAAATTTATAGGCCAAATGAGTCTCCTATTGTTGATATTTAAGTTAGATTCAGGAGATATATTGCCTTACCAACATTTTTACTGGGCCCATCACATTTTTATTAGCGTCATCTACTCTTTGTAATATCACAACAGTGTTGCTCTAGTGGCAGGCAAAATCATCCAGATGTTGCCAGATCAGTCAATCAAATCATTCAATCAAATAAAGCACATATACTTGTACATATGTGCATGTTAGGTCATATGCAGAATACATAAAACTATAAGCTCAACACTTGCCTTCAAGGAATGTAGACTTTAATTCGGTTTATTAGTTATAGTAAAGCTATTTAATCAGATGATTAAATAGGTGTAGTATATAAGAAGAATATAGGAGTTTATGGTAGGGTACCATAATTATTTTCAGATAAGTCAAGGAAGCCTTCTTAGCAGAGGTGACATTTGAGTTGAGAATTAAAGGATCGAGATTTAGATAGACAACTCTGAGATAAAGCACCACAATGGAAAATTGTGTGTGTCCAGTGGATAGTGAATAGATTCATTTGATTGATTAATTTATTCACTCATTCATTCAATTATGCATTAAACTATATATTGAGCATCTGGTATATACTGGTACTTAAGCAGGCAGTGGAAATAAAAGAGTAAATGAAATGGGCATAGTCCTTGCCATCATGGAATTACAATATGGCAGGGTAGGGGGAATGGGAAATAAATCTGAAACTTGACCACAGGGACTTGTAGGCTATGTTGAGGAGTTTTATCTTTATTCTAAGAGCAAGAGGAAACAACTGAAAAATTTTAAACCAGGTGATGACATGATCAGATTTGTGTTTTGAAAATAATTCTGATGGTAATGTGGAGAACGGATTGGATGGTGGTTAGAGTGGATATGGATTTTGGAAGGCTAGTATAGAATCAAATCAAAAGATGATGGTATTGTAGACCAAGATTATTATGACGGAGGTGGAGACATAATAGAAGGAGGAGTATATTTAGGAGGTAATGCCAACATGACTCGGTGATACATTGGATATGTGGAGTGAGCCAGAAGAAATGTCAAGGATGACTTACAGGTTTCAGGCTGGCACAACTAAATGGATGCTGGTATTATCAACTGACAGGGAACAGTAGAACAGAAAACAACTAGGAGAAGATTATGAGTTCATTTTGGCTAGGTTCTGGATAAAGTACCTTTAAGACATCCAGGAAATGACTTTAAGTAGATGCATGTATTTATACATTTGGAACAAGGAGATACATTTGGGAATTATCTGGTGAGTCATTTTGGATTCTCTGAGAAGAACATGCTAATTTGGAGTTAGGAGTGCAAGAGATTTACTGGTCAGGGGTGTAGAGGGTTGACAATGCCTATGAAAGGTAAAGGGGGCGGAAACAGAGTGGGACGTGGAAAGCTTTCAGACTATAATGTTGATCTGACACCTGACAGGAAAGAGGAAGAATTGGGCAAGAAGAACCTTAAACTGTGATGTAGATATGACAAAGTTCTGGCCAACTCAATGGTGAGCCCAGATCAAAGACTGTTAGAAGACTTTCTCACTGGACAAAAGTAGTTAGGCCCTAGCACACCCACTATGCTCAGTCATTGACTGGGTGTTTGCCAAGAAGTCTTGGCTGAAACACTGTGGTGAATCTGGAAAGAACTGGAGTTGGAGGCTATAACCTAACAGTCCTCCTCACTGCTAAGTGGAGTATTCTTTCTTGAAGGGAGATCTGAGTGGCACACCTTCCTGGTTATCACATCCATTACAGGTGTTAATTTAAATCATGTATGTGGATAAGACAACCTACCAGAAAATTCCATGTGAGATGTTTGAAGTAGGATTTATTAAAGAATGGTTGTAGTTAGTTGGTAAATGGAAAAGTTAGATGAAAACCATTTTTGAAATATTGAAATGACATATAAGAGGTTGGATTGGTACATCTATATATTTATCTATTTTTCAAATTGTTCTATGGAGTAATTGAATCAGTTTATATAAACATGTCCTGTATAATACTAACTTAAATTTGGAACAAATGGTGAAGAAAACAGGACAAAAAAAGACTGAAAATAGAGGGAAAATGAAAATGATTTAGCAGGAGTGAGTTGTTTCCAAAATCACATCATAAAATTCTATGCACTGAGTCGAAATAGGTAGAAATATGGCTCTACACTTTCTAGTTGGTATAGCAAAGGTGAAAATGTGATTTGCATTGTCCATAAGAAAAACAAATCAATGGCTTAAGAGAAACCCATTCATTTTCTGATACTGAGGTAAAGGAGGGCCTGTGGGTCTTCATGAAGAACACATCACATAAAGTAATGGGCAACATCTTCACAATGATCTTTACAATAAACACTGGAAGGAGTTTCATAACCCTGACTCTTAAATTTACCTCCAAGTTGATTAAAACAATTTTATGTGGGGCCCTAATGACTAACTCAGTAATAGATTTAACACACGTTAGAGGGAAAAAAATAAACAGAATGTCCTATAGACAATTCAAAATGAATTAAGATTGAAATCATCTCATAAAATCTGAGGGACCTCATACAGGGACATGACTTAGAGTATAATCCCCCATATTTCTTCATAGAATTGGCCTGAAGGGGCTGGATGCTGTGACTCATGCCTATAATCCTAGCACTTTGGGAGGCTGGGATGGGAGGATTGCTTGAGACCAGGAGGTTGAGACCAGCCTAAGCAAGAGCATGACCGTGACCCCATCTCTACAAAAAAATAGAAAAATTAGCCGGGCATGGTGGCTCATGCCTCTAGTTCCAGCTACTCAAGAGGCTAAGGCAGGAGGATTGCTCAAGCCCAGGAGTTTGAGGTTGCAGTGAGCCATGGTGAGGCCACTGCACTCTAGCCCCAGCAACAGAGGGAGACCTTGTCTCAAAAAACCAAACAAAAACAAATGAACAAACAAACAAAAAACACTGGACCAAACCAATACTCTTAGATTTTGTCAAGAGCTTCTTGCCCTAAATATTCTATGCCTTTGACTGTGGCTGCAGAAATTTCAGCATTGAAAAAATTTGAAGCAAATAGTGAATTGAATATTTATCTCTGTTTTAAAAGAACATATTTAAAAAGAAAACCCAATCTTAATGAAGTGTTCATAGCACATCTAACCTATGATATTCCTAAACTTAACCTCATAAAATCTTTACAGAAAATCTTTTACATTTAAGATTTTCTCTTGATTAAATATTGCCTTGTTTGGTGGTTTTAAAATATGTCAACAAAGTTTTTGATTCTCCCTTTAAGAGGTGGCCTCTTCTTCTTGGATTTAGTGACTTTCTTCTAATGAACAGAATAAAGCCTCAGTGATGGTATATTTTAGGGAATATTCTTAAATATATTTAGTAAATATAAATGTATTCTCCTTAAATTTTATCTATTTATCTAATGGATATATCCTTCTTAATATTTTAAGAAATATTCAAACTTTTAAAAGCTGAGTTACAACATGGTAACTCCTTATTTTTTTGATATATTAATTGCATTCTTAGATATATTAGTAATATAATTTCTATGAATGTCATTTTATGAGGCAATATATAGTAGGCCAAACTCTACAGCTTATTGGCTGTGTAAACTTGGACAAGATACTCAGCATGACCATGTCTTAGTTTCCTTCCCTATAAATGGGGATAATAATAGCATATACCCCATAGGATTGTTGTGAAGAGTAAATAAGTTATGTAAAGTACATAAAATAGTGCCTGACATATTTTAAACTGAAAAGATTCATTTTCATTAAATATATTCTAAATTTAAATATGTATTTCTTTAATATATTTAAAATATTAAATATATTTTAATATTTCTTAAAATATTCTTTTAGAATATATTTTTTGGTAAATTTGATCAAATAGTCAAGTTTGCCATTCAGGAATTGGTTATAAGTTAATGGATTTTAGCAGATTGATTTTCTGTGAATTTCTATGCTTTTGGTTGATGATGATTATTTGTGTATTTATCATTCATAATTGTGCTTTAAAATTTTATTTTTCTAAAAATTGTGCCCAAGATGCCATACATGATTAAGTATGCAATTACTATTTTGAAAGGCAGTAATTAGTATAAAAAGTCCTTGAAAATTAAGAAAAATGGTATTTATCACACACATGATTAGAAATCTGATTCATCCACTAACCAGAAAAAAAATCTGTGGTATTTTACATCTCTAACTGAAAAATTAAACATTCAGAACATTTTGTAATATTATAATATTTTCAAACTTGTTTATAAATTTCAGAAATAGATGTGGAAGATGGTTGAAAAAAGTGCAGGAGTTTGTCGAAGGAAAAATACAAGATCTGAGTGTGCTAAGTGACAATCCAGAGTCACACACAAAACAAATCTTTGAATTTGCAATACTGTGCAATGTTTTCTAATGGCATTTAATGAAAAACTTTTGTCAGATCATTCTTTAAGCTGGGGAAATGGAAATAAAAATTTTTTCCTTGTTTGGTTTTGTTGCTAGCCTAGTGAAGACTGGGCATCAATTAGTAGTTAGTAGCTGAACAATTTAAGCAGACCGTTTTGGATAGAAAAACATTCTTAAAGATGGGAAAGCCGTATTAATGGCACTAAGCCGTAACATCCAGCTGGTTCTGCTGATCCGGAATCATCGGATTTTTGCCTTGCAAGGGACTCTGTAACTCATCTAGCCTAAACCTTCAACTGAAGCTATTTAAGGGAAGTTTTTAGAGACTTCAAAGGCTTCATAAAACCATGTATATATGCTAGGACTACTTATTACAGCTAAATCCTCCAAGGCTTTTGAATGTATCCATGTACTGAAGAAATTATTCAGCTTGTTGAAGGTCACTTTTTAAGATGTGGGTTTGGGCTACTTGGAGAGAAAGAAAAGGGTAAAGGAAAGGGAAGGCTGGAGGAAGCACTGATATTAGTTAGCCCTGGCTGTTGCCCCAGCTGTGGTTTGCATGTGCAAGGACAATCTTACACACACCGAACAGCTGCCAGCCTACCAGGACATGGCCCACTTGACTGTGGCATATGCACATGGTGCTGCTATAGATTCCTCCAACTTATGGAATTGTTTGGTGATTTTCTTTAGCCTTTTTCTTTTTAGGGGAAATATTGGGTTTGAGAAATTTTATCTAAAGAAATTCATAGCCCATCATATATTAATATTTACTATTTACCTAATATTTACTATTATGTGTGATGCTTGTAAAACAGAGACCCAAAGGGTCTAGCTTTGCATTAGTGTAGCATTTCAAGAACACTCTGAATGGGAATTCCAGTCTTTTCTTACCTATCTTTCCTCTTCTCTAGCCCCTTATTCTCCCTGAATCCACTTTCTACCGTGCTGTATTTTCCTGCATGGAGCTTGGCAGACATTTTACCACCTCCCCAACACACTCAGCCTCCTTAGAATGGGCATTTATCTTTAGTTTTGCTGTTTCCCCCAAGACTTGCCTGAGAAGGTTTAGACCACCTCTTTCTTTGTCTCTCTCTGTCTCTCTCTCTCTCTGGAGAGCAGGGAGCAGGAAACGCTAAATGGGACATTCCCAAATGCATTTTCATTGCAGGATAGGGATGGGGCAAGAAGAGGGTGAAGGAAAAGATACAAATTCCACACATAAATTTTTGTCCTATTGGATACATAACATATCAAGCATTACTTCACTATATATGTAGCCTCCTCCAATAGTACTGTTTGTCTGTGCATCAGTGACTGACATTTGAACCCATCATAAACCACAAGTTTATTCGACCATTTGGAACTCATAAATGCCCTAGTTGGTCAAACATAGTGTTGATATCTCATTATAGCTATCAGAACTAAGTTGCTCAATTATATCTTAGTAAATTATATCTCTAGTTCAAGTCTAATAATAAAATGCAATGGTCGTACTAATATTAGAAATATTATGGGCATAAGGGAGACAATACCACAGCGGGCTGTATCCTTGCATTAGATTACAGAGTAAAATAAAAGCAGATAACTTTGGGAGAATGCAACTTGTCTTGTGGACCCTGTCTTTGGTGCTGAAGTGCTAAAGCTGCATTTTGGAGAGCAGCCATGGGTCACAATTAGACAGACGGTTTTGAATATCACTTGCCTCTTATTCTTTCTCTTTATGGCATGAGTAACTAAGTAACTCCTACAATGTATGGGGATAGAATATTCATTATATTTGTAACTAACTTCTGAAATTTTCAGGAAGGGAATTTTTTAGTTTTGGATCACTGGGAGGATAGTGCCTACCTAGTGTCCAGAAAAAAGAGAATTAAAACTAGTATGATCAATAGCAATTTACTTTTTTTCCTACATAATTCTTTAAAAATGAATTTGAATTTCTCTCTCGGTTATCTTAGATATATCTAAGAGTCTCAAAACTGATGATGTAAATATGTGAAAAGTGAGTTTCAGAAGACAATTTGAATATGTTTGCAGGAGGAGAATTTGTAAGCATATTCCTGTTTTGTGACACTGTCTAAAAGCAGTCAAGAAACTAATGGATGAATTTTGGTTCTCAATGATACAGACCTTGAGAAAATTTGCTTCTGTTTTCATGTATTCTATAGATAAATTGCTGTTAAATTTTTGGATGGCATTCTCGTGGTTGTATTGTGAGATTGCACAGAATGGCACTCTAGAGAGTCTAAGAAAAACAACTTTTAAAATTAGTATAGTTATCTGAGGAGGTACTTTTTATGGTAACAATGTTCAGGGATCACCCTCTATTATCATTAAAAAAGAAGACACAAACATATATATTATAAAGCACTGAAGTCTCATGTGGTATAATTTATGAAAGAATAAAGAAAGCTAACTGTCCCTGAATAGCGTTTTTGAACATGGTCTTATACCAAGCTGAACCCATTAGTACAACTGGTTTATAATAAGCACTTTTTGAGTTATGGTTCTTTCAAAACAGTGTAATATATTTTATTTTGTTTTTTATAATCTTGTTGCTAAGTTAGTTGCAAAATTATCTGCTATAGCTGCAGCTTCTTTATATCACCAAGTTCAGAATTTGGTAGACATTGTTTAACCTTTGCCATACTAAGTCTCGCATATTTAATTCAATTTAACAAACATTTACAGAACACATGTGCATTACTGGAAAAACAGAGTAAAACAAAAAACTATAGAGGAACTGATTATTTGATTTCTTATACACAGATGATAATAGAATTGTGCTTTTAACTGCATTCATTCAAATTAGTTACTGTGGTGTTACCACTTTCCAAGGTTTTGTTTGTTTTATGGAGCCAGGTTGGGTCTTTGAGTGGGTTGCTCAGATGTCCAGGAGGAAGCCAATATTGGTTATATTAGAACAATTGCCTCTGTGGCCTGTGGTTCTTACCAGGACTTGCCAGCTTTCTTTTTATTCAGTCATGATGATGCTCTTATTTGGCTAGCTGGCCTGTTTTATAACTCAGCTTGACCCTGCCACCTGGGGGTCTCAGTCCTTCTTGTACTGGTTCTCAAAATCTACAAAGCCACTTTCCTGATTATACTGCCAGCCAGTGACTCTGCCTTTTGGAAAGATCACGGGGCTCCATTACTGACCCAGCATGCCCCAGATGCTGATCTGCCAAGCGCTGTCCTGTCCAGGCCTGACACATCATATTCTCTTCTGTAATCACAAGTGTGACTTGGAAATTGGTGTTTTTGCATACTCGAATGTGTGAATGCAGTACTTTGTAGCCACTAGCACATGTATATGTAGCGGTTGTATGGGATTGGCTCTGCTTTTCATTTCCCAGAAGCCACTACCATGTAGATTTTCTGAGAAATGTTGCATGCAGCAGGATAACGTACCTGTTTTTGTCCTTTTTGTTTCCTGTTCTTATGCCGTGCTGTGATGTTGCCCTTCTTGAGAGGCAATGATGCCAGATAGTGGGATGGACAAGCTGAACACAAAGGTTAGAAGGAAGCGGTTTCCCTAGCAACAATAGCCATGCAAAGGGAGCCACACTACTTATCTACTACTCATGGCTCTTTTCCTCTGGCTTAAATAACACAGATAGAGGATTTGAATGCTAAGTGTCTGATTCAGATTCATTTCTAGTGGATGGAATTATAGCAAATAAGCATTGTCTAAAAAGAATTTGGAAATTTGACGAGTGTGCAATATACTTTTACATTAATTATATATATATACATTAACTGATATATGTTAATAGGCATCTTCAGAACTCTCTCTTATTAGTGCATCATTGCTTTTGCATTTTTCATCTGATGACACAGAAATAGTAATTTCTCTCAAAGACAAAGCAGATAAAGAACTTGCAAAAGCCAGATTTTTAAAACATTATAAAAAAATCCCATTATATCTTTAATATTTGAAAATTATTTTTACTACATCAGTGGCTAAAAAATAATCTGTAGATTAGGTTATATGATAAGAAGACAAGAATGTCACCCTAGTTTAATAATGTCATCTTGTTCTTTGTAGAAATTTTAATTTGAAGATTTAAAATTTGCCTTTTCTGAATTCTTTACTTCTTTTGTTGTTGTTGTTTTTTTTTTTTTTTTTTTTGAGACAGAGTCTCACTCTCTTGCCTGGGCTAGAGTGCCGTGGCATCATCCTAGCTCACAGCAACCTCAAACTCCTGGGCTCAAGCAATTCTACTGCCTCAGCCTCCCGAGCAGCTGGGACTACAGGCATGCGCCACCATACCTGGCTAATGTTTTTTCTATATATTTTTAGTTGTCCAATTGATTTCTTTCTAATTTTAGTAGAGATGGGGTCTCGCTCTTGCTCAGGCTGGTTTTGAACTCCTGAGCTCAAACAATCTGCCAACCTCAGCCTCCCAGAGAGCTGGGATTACAGGCGTGAGCCACCGCGTCTAGCCTTTTGTTGGTATCTTGACGTGAGATTTCTAATGCTTTGATGTGATTTTTCGTCATTGTTTATTAAGTGGGAAATAGTATGCTGAATATGGCTCTCCATATTTACTGATCAGCATTTTGCAACATTTCTATGTATCTCATACTACACAACCAGGCACGATTTTGGTATCTGAGTATTGCACACAGTCTGAGTAAAAAAACTGTCAAGATATCTGAAGACAACTACTGATAAAAGATCACTTTCCAAACTACTACTTCTCAAACACCAGCCCATCTTTGAAAAATCAGCCATTATCCATCATTTCCTTAAATTTCCTGATTTACTCATAGTCAGTAAAATCCAGATAGTTGTATATTCCTAAAAAAAATAAAAACATTTCTAATTTGAGCAAAAGTAGGTAAAGGTATAGAGCAATGCTGTCCAATAGAAATATGAGAGTCACAAATACAAGCCACATATGTAATTTTAAATTCTCTAATAGTCACTTTTATAAGAATAGAAAATAAACAGTAAGATGTTAATAATATCTTATTTAAACAAACATGTCTAAAATATTGTTATTTTCACACATAAAAATATAAAAACTATTAATGAGGTGTTTTACATTCTTTTTTCTTACTGAGTCTTCAACATCTGACTTGTATTTTACATTTAAGTGTATCTCAATTTGGACTAGCCATATTTCAGGTCCTCAATGGCCACATATGGCCAGTAGCTGCCATGTTAGACAGCACAGGTCTAGAACATAAAATATCACAAAAGGCATTTGACATTCAGTTTCATAGAAGGTTAAAACACTGACTCTAGAGAAATACTGATTTTCTTAGTAAGATAAAAAAAATCTATCTTTTGAGATGTTTGCAAAAATTATAGCTTGGTGATGATTTCTAGATTCAATATTAGGTCCTCCTAAAAAAAAGTGTTCAAATGTTCATTAAAACTTTTCGAAAGTTCTTCTTGTAGATTAAAATTAAGTTGATGATAATATGATTATAGAGACTAGAAACCAGTGGCAAACTTAGTTATATTCATACCATATTCTTGGAAAAACTTCTTTGTGGATTTAGCATTTCAGGCTGTTGTATTAGCATAGTAGAATCAAGAATATCTTACAGAAATCAGCTCTTTGCTGACTTTCTCTACAGCCACTATTTTTGGAATGTAAACATATGCTGTGTAGATTCAGAGTGACTAAACTGAGGAAACCATAGTTTTTCAGTCTCCTTGATTACAGAGTAATACTTGCCTTTTCCGAATGCCATTAAGGAGAAGAAATAGAGAAAGAATATGAATGGTTTATCTCCGACAACTGACTGAGTCAAGCAAATTTCTTTTTCTCCTAATTTTCTGTAATATTTAGAAGTTGCTTTCACAAAGATTGACTAGCAAGAATAACAACCAAGTTTGTAATAATTTCCATGGATGAAGATATCATAATTACAAAGATATCTAGAATAAATAAGGAACTATCATGTGTGCTCACAAACTCATTTATAAGCTGTCTATTTTCGACAAAAAATTGATACAAGTGTTTCATTTGGAGATTCTGCTCCTTATCATTTTATTAATCATATTACTGACCCAACTAGAAGTTTCTGAGAATCTATTCTCAGTAGATAACTTAAACAAGTTCAAATTGCCAACAGTTAACAACAATGAATTTTTGAATTAATGTGAAAAATTATCTATTATAAAAGTGGCTCATAAAATATAGAAGCAAACAACAACAAATAATTTATGGTAAGTTACCAATATATAATCATTTTTTATTAAACTTATTAAACCAACAAATATTTTTAGAACTCCCACTACCTGCAAATTAGTCTTCTTAGATACAGGAGGAATTTAAAGATGAATCGGATATGAATTTTACATTTAAAGGTTTATAATTTGGTGGAGGGGAAAGGAGATCATAAATAGCTAAAATGGAAGCTTCAGAGTTTTTAGAGATCTGAGGAAAGGGAGATTTGCTTCCAAGAGTAGGGGTTGGTAGAATCAAAAGAGGAGACAGAACAACTTCCTGGAGGAAGTAGATTTGAGCTATTTCTTGATGAATGAATTTAGTCTTACAAAAATAGAAGAGAGCATTTAGGTGGGAAAAATACTAACAAAGGCAAGGCTCTTAAGAGGATTCAGGAAAAATTTGAATCAGAAGTGGTGATATACATCTATGCACTTTTTCACAGGCTATATTCTGAATAGAAAGAAGTTTTACAATATTGATTAAGGTGATCCTGCATAGTTTTACAGCATCAATACAGACTCTGTTTAATTTTTTTTTTATTTCAGAATATTATGGGGAGACTTGTTTGATCATCACTCCCAGTAAAATAAATTCTATTTGCTAATCACAAGCATGTGCCTGTTTTTCAAGTTTTGCACTATGACAGGGAGTCAGATTCATTAATTCACTTATTGCTTTTGTCAATATTGATATTAATGGCATTAAGTATTAGCCAGCAAAAAGAAAAATTTTTTTATATCAAATGGAAAACAGAAGTTAGTTAAAATAATACCATTATAATTTGTTATCAGTTAAAAAGCAAATTTTGGCTTTGTATTATATATCTGATATTTTATTACATGTTATCTGTATCAGATCTATTAGATACTTTTTTGTCATTTCTTATATTACTTATAAATTTATCTTAAACTTCCTCCACCCTTTCCCCCAAATATGATGTGTTCAATTGATTTTATTCCAATTATTCTATAGCTTGATTATATGTAATTGATAACATGTAAACTTTTGGCGCTTTTACCATATATCAAGGCTAGACAGCAGCCAGGTGGGTGTTGAATTCTTTTTAATTTGTCTTCCTTGCTGATGTCACGGCCCTAATATTTGGAATAATTTTTTCTTCTCCCAATCACGTCATTTTCCTGCAATAGGCTAATAGGAAATAGACTAAGACATGACGTCACTGTGAACAGCACAGATACTCTTTTTAGATTGGTGAAATATGTACTGGTAACAGATACGTTTTGTACCCCATGTCACTTCCCCTCAACCTGCCTCTGACTTGAGCTACAAGCTGTGGTGGACAGTTTCTATGCATAGTGCCACAGCTCCACCTCAAGTGCCCCTAGCAGGTCTCTCTACTTTTATATTTTAGGCTTTCTGCAAGTACAGGACCATTCAGTCAGAATCAGGGTAATGTGGAATTGTGAAGGGAGTTAATGCTTCCGGGAGACATTCTTAACTAGTGGAGGTCAGGATGGGTATACCTGTATCTCCTATCTGTCAGAGGAACAGTTTGCAGGTTATGGCTGCTTAAAGGGTCCCCAGTTCTATGGAGCCCCAGTTATCCACAATACTAAGTAGCTCCATAACACACCCTTTGTTGACATTCCCTTTTTCCCTGTCTCACTCTCCACTCCCTCACTCCTGCTTCTAGGAACCACCTCCCAAATAAACCACCTGCACCCAGTCCTCATCTTTAGCTCTGCTTTTCGAAGGGACTGAATTCCATCATTCTTAAAAAGAATTATGTACTTCTTAAAAAAAAAAAATCAATGTTGAGTAACAGAGTGATTGAGGAACTTATATCAGACTCCTCAATAGAAAGTTGAGATGAGATTTGAACCCCGTGCTTAAGAATGGATTACAATCAAAATATTAATGTATTAAGTAAGTTTTCTAAAAAATGGAATGTATTTCCTACTGGAAATGATATCACCATGATGTCACTTGTGACTACCTTTCCAGTTGACAAAAATGAATTAAGCTTGTGAATAACAAAAAAAAATTAAGTAAAAAATATAATTTATCCTGTTTTATGGAATCACATTGTATTAGTTTGCTAGGGCTTCCATAACAAAATACCGCAGACTGGGTGGCTTACAGAGAAATTTAAGAGAAGTCCAAGATCAAAATCTCAACAGGATTAATTTCTTGAGGCCCTTATTGGCTTGTAGATGGCTGTCTTCTTCTGTCTTCACTGTTATCTTTCCTTTGTGCATCTGTGTCTTAATCTCTTCTTCTTATAAGGACATCAGTCCTATTGGATTAGGTCCCACCCTAATGAGCTCATTTTGACTTAATTACCTCTTGAAAGACTATCTCCAAATAAATTCATATTCTGAGGCACTTGGAGTTGGAACTTAAATATACAAATTTCGGTAGGACACAATTTATCTTTAAATATTTAATTATAAAATATTTGATAATATACACAAATAATAAACAACAATGAAAACACTATACAATTTAAGAATCAGATCATTGTAAATACCTTTGCAACCAGGTGTATTTTCCTTTCCTTTCCTATTCCCCTTCTTCACTCCAAGAAGTAAACACTATCCTTAATTTCATTTATCAATTACTTGCTTTTTAAAATAGATTTATCACATATGAATATATATACTTAAACAATACATTACATTTTTTTGAGCTTTATAAAACTAGCATGATTCTGTATGTAGTTTTATGCAACTTGTTTTCCCTCTCAATACTATGTATTAAAAATTTGTCCATACTGAAGCAACTAGGTGTAACAGAATGCGTTCATGTCACTGTTGTATAGTATTCTATTAGGTGACATACGCATAACTATTCATTCTGCTATTGATAGAATTTAGAAATTTGGACGAATTTAGAATTTTTTTTCTAGGTTTTTAGCTGTAACTAATTATGCAGTTCTTATACATATCTTTTTCAGGTATATAAGAGAGATGTTCTATACCCAAGTCTGGAATTACTGGGTTGTAGTGAATGTGATTATTTGCAAATTCACAATTGACAAATTGTTTTCCAAAGTGATGTTGCCAAATTTGTGTTCCCAATCAACAGTGTTTAAGATTTCTAGATGATTTATATTGGGGCCAATACATGATATTGTCAGGTTTATAAATTTATGACAACGTAGTAGGTGACAAATGATATTAATATATCAAAATGTGTTTCTAATTTACATTTTCCTGACAACTAACAATTGCCAATGAGTCTCTTTTCTTATGTTTACGAGCTATTCATGTTTCTTATCTATGAAATACTTTTCTTTCTTTTTATTTTTTAGCCCATTTTTCTACTGAGTCTTTTGTCTTTTTGTTTTTTGTCTTCTTTTTTTTTGTTTTGTTTTTTTCTATACCTAAGTACTAATTCTTGCTTGCCTATATTTGTTGCAAATTATCTTCTCACAGTTTTTAGTATCTTTTTACTTTCTTTATATGTCTTGATGAACAGAAATTCTTAATTTTAATGTAGCTGAACTTAGAAATCTTTTCTTTTATCATTTTTTATATTGTTTCAACAATTCTTCCCTATCTTGAGGACATAAATATATTTTCTTTAAAACTTTTATGGTTTATTCTTTACATTTGTATTTTTACTCTTTTAATAAGGGACTTTTAAGTATGTTATAGATAGGGGCTTAATTTCATTTTCCTTCCACATGGATAATCAATTGTCCTATCAATATTAGAATAAAATCAATACTATGCTTTTTTTGGTACACATTTTGATCCAGCAATTTTATTGCTAGAAATTTATCCTGAGGAGGTAATCATGGAAAGACATGAATTATATGAGAATGTGTATTGACATACCATTTTTTAAAAATTTCGGAAGTATTACGGTGGTACAAACGCTTTGGTTAAATTGCCTTGTCACCACCTGACACGTGTGTCCATCCCCCAGACAGCACATACCACATCCGTTAGGAGTGGATTTACCCATCCACTCCTCTCTCCTCCCACCTGCCGAACATCTGATGAATGTTACTTCCATATGTGCACATTAGTGTTTCCTAAGTAGTATCAATTTAATGGTGAATACATGTGGTGTTTGTTTTTCCGTTCTTGTGATATCTTACTTAGAAGAATGGGCTCCATCCAGGCTAATACAATAGGTAGGTCATCATTTTTTATGGCTGAGTAGTACTCGATGGTATACATATACCACATTTTGTTAATCCCCTCATGAATTGATGAGCACTTGGGTTGTTTCCACATCTTTGCAATTGTGAATTGTGCTGCTATAAACATTCGAGTGCAGATGTCTTTTTTACAGAATGTCTTTTTTTCCTTTGGGTAGATACTCAGTAGTGGGATTGCTGGATCAAATGGTAGTTTTACTTTTAGTTCTTAGAGATATCTCCATACTACTTTCCACAGAGGTTGTACTAGTTTGCAGTCCCATCAGCATTGCATGAGTGTTTCTATCTGTCTGCATCCACATCAACATTTGTTGTTTTGTGACTTTTTTTT